>JBAMBL010002210.1:0-177003 GCA_037043405.1 Drosophila subquinaria | reverse complement strand
TTTTTATCAAACGAATAGCACTTTGGTTATCCATAAGAAGCTTCACCTTGGTTTGTCCTGCTAATTCGTCCATGAGCCTTTTGAGCCAAATGAGCTCTTTAACAGCATTTACTGCTGCAATATACTCCGACTCTGTTGTGGATAGCGCTACAGATTGTTGACGCTCTGAAAACCAGCTGATTGGTCCACCGTTGTAGAAAAATATATTCCCTGATGTTGATCTTCGCGTCACTGAATCTCCAGCATAATCGGCATCACTGTATGTAATTAAAGTATTTCCTTCTTGCTTCTCAAAGAAAATTCCATAATCCATTGTCCCTCGCAGATATCTCATAATCCTTTTTATAATACTGATGTGGACTTCCTTAGGATTTTCAATGAATCTGCTAGACATTCCCACAGCAAATCTTATGTCTGGTCTAGTTCCAATGGCCAGATACATTAGACTGCCAACAGCTTCTCTATAAGGGAAAACTTTATTTTCTGCCGAATCTCCAAAAATTGAAGCCATCTGGTTTCCATCTATTGGCGTTGAAACATATTTACAATCCATCATGTTGAATCTCGTCAATAATTTCCTTGTGTATACTTGCTGTGTTAAAATTATTCCAGTATTAGTTCTTTCAAATTCCATTCCTAAAAACGTGTTACTCTTCACGATTTTTATGTCGAATCTTTTCTTTAAATGTTCTATAACAGGCTTAATGTCTTGGTTTCGTCTTGCCACCAATAGCCCATCGTCCACATAGATTGCAAGTATGACCCTATAACCGTCATTTCCTCGAACAAAAATGCACGAGTCTCCTTTTGTTGCCTTGAAATCAAATTCCTTGATAAAATCTGTGAATACATGATTCCAACATCGCGAAGCCTGCTTTAACCCATACAAACTTTTGTTTAGTTTGCATATTCTTCCGGTACCATCATCAAATCCAACTGGCTGACTCATATACACTTCTTCTTCTAGTAAGCCATAGAGAAAAGCTGTCTTGACGTCAAACTGTACCATCTGCATTTCTTCTGATGCTGCTATAGAAAGAATGAGACGAATTGATGTATATTTCACTACAGAACTAAATGTCTCTTGGTAATCAATTCCATATTCTTGTGTAAATCCTCTCGCCACCAGTCTGGCCTTGTATCGATCCACACTTCCATCCGGAGAGTACTTTATCTTGAACACCCATTTATTGTCTACAAGCTTAGGCTGTTTTTCTTTATCTAAGCTTATAAGTGTCCAAACTCCATGTTGCATTAATGAGTCATATTCCTCCTTCATCGCTAACTCCCACTGCTTTGAATCCACAGAATTAATGGCTTCCATGTAGTTATTTGGTTCTACTACATAAGTTGCACCAGCAATTAAGGCAGACGATTCTTGATTATTTGACTGCTCGTTGTTTTCACATCTTGCATTTGCACGACTTCCACGAGTACGTTTTTCAATAATGTTCTCCTTATTAACTGAACACCAACGATCATCCTCTTTTGAATCTTTTGCTTCCTCAGACGATTCTTGATTATTTGACTGCTCGTTGTTTTCACATCTTGCATTTGCACGACTTCCACGAGTACGTTTTTCAATAATGTTCTCCTTATTAACTGAACACCAACGATCATCCTCTTTTGAATCTTTTGCTTCCTCATCTTCCGAGTATGAATAAAAATCAGATTCTGTATTCTCGTGATCAGATTCTATGATCTCATCTTGATTTGGTTTCAAACTTCGAAATTCCATTTCTTTACCAACCTTTTCTTGTAAATTAATCTGATTCAATTCACAGAATCTCACGCTACACGCCAATTCTACTCTTTTTGTAATGGGATTCCATAATCGATATCCTTTCACATTTTCATCATATCCAACCAAAATACACTTTGTACTTTTAGCATCCAACTTCTGTCGTTTCTGTTTTGGAATATGAACGTATGCTTCTTCTCCAAAAGTCTGCAAGTGTCCCACTTTGGGTAATTTACCATGCCACACTTCATAAGGCGTTTTATTTTTAACACTACTACGGCCTGTCCGATTAAGAATGTAAACGGCTGTATTTACAGCCTCTCCCCAAAATTGAAGATCCATCTTCTTCGCATGAATCATTGTTCTTGCTGCCTCAATTACAGTCCTATTTTCCCGTTCAGCTGCACCATTTTGTTCCGGCGTGTAAGGTACTGTCCTTTGATGTCTTATTCCAGCTGCTTCCAGTATCGACTTCACATGCTTGTTGACAAATTCTGTTCCATTATCGGTTCTAAAGATTTTTAGCTGATGCCCCAAGACCTTTTCGGTTGCTTTAATGAACACTGACAACTTCTTAGCAACCTCCGACTTTTCCTTTAGCATGTATACAATGCGATAACGTGAATAGTCATCCTTTAACAAAAACATATACCGAGCACCTCCAAATGATGTAACTTGCATTGGTCCACAAAGATCAGCATGAATTATCTCCCCGCTCATGTTTGCTCTTTCTTCGCTTGACTTGAAAGATTTTCGCATTTGCTTTCCCAACAAACATGCTTCACAATTGAACTGCTCATCAATAAATGAAACTTCATTCGCTTTTAACATTTTACGTACATGGGTTAAATCTTGATGTCCAAAACGCCCGTGCCAATCCTTCAGTGTCTTCTTACTCTCGACTGCTAAATTCGCACTGCTTCCTTTCGAGACAATAGCTTTGAATTTCATCTTAAAAAGATTTCCTTCGCGAACTCCAATTGCTGCAGTTCCTTTTTCATTTGTAAATTTACATCCATTTCTATCCGATGTAAGACTAAACCCTTTATCCATTACTCTTGTTCCCGAAAATAAGTTACATTGAATACCAGGTACATAAAGCACATTCAAAAGCTCCCGTTTTATCCAATCCTTACCATTGTAACACATGATGTCAATTACTCCGCATCCAAGCGCTTTTATTATCCCACCATTTGCTACCTTGATATCCTTCCTTGGATCAAAACACTTAAAGTCCTTAAATAACTCAATACGCCCGCTCATGTGATCCGTTGCACCAGTGTCCAATAGCCAATCATTTAGATTACCTTTTTCGTTTTGTGTGCAAACAAAAGCTTCATTACCTGAGCCTTTACGCGAGTTCAATTTATTTATTTCTGGACAATCACGCTTATAATGTCCAGCCTTGTGACATCCAAAACACTTGAAATTTCCATTTCCTTTTGTTCCTTTTGACGCCTTTTGCACGTTGGCTTTTGACTTATCCCATTTAACACCTTTAGAGTACCTTCCAGCTTGCTGTTTTGCAACCAGCGCTTCAGCTGTCTCCTCATTTCTTGTGATGAGCCTGTCTTCCTCAATCACAAGTCGTGCTCTTAGATTATCCATTGTCCGCTCAGCTTTATTCGTAGAATCCCAAGCACTTCCAAATCCTATATATTCCTCCGGTAATCCACTTATTACCTTGAATATAATTAGCTCTTTTGGCAGTTCTTCACCAAAACTCCCGAGCTTGTGCACCATTTCTTCTACGCGAGCAATGTACGTCGACATATTCTCTGACAACTCTTTTTTAGACGAGAAAAACTTCTGGTAAAAGACCAATTTCATGACTTCACTTTTCTGTCCAAACACATTTTCAAGTTTCCTCCACATTTCCATAGCCGACATCGTTGTCTGAAAATGCTTAAGATGCTCATCACCTACCGATGTGCCAATAACCTTCTTGGCTTTCTTATCGGCTTTGATCCACTCCTTTCTTACACTCTCATTGGCTTCTGTATTTGCGGGCAATATCATTGAGCCTTTTACAACCTCCAGAACATCCATTGAATCTAATATCAGCTCCATCTTGAACTTCCAAGCAGGAAACTGTTCAGCATCCACTAGCTTTTCGATTCTTGTATTGTTGTCCTCCATGTTGTAAATTCACCAAGCGAAAACAAAAATGAAATAAAATAAATCCAAAAGTTTTAAAATTTCAACAAAAATTAGACCAGCGTTAGACCTGGGCCCATAACCTGTTTTAATAATAAAAAATTGAAATTTTGTTTGGTTATTTTAAGTTAACAATTTTTATTTCTGGTTGTGCTCGAGGCGAGTATATGGAAAGGAATGCTGAAATCAGTCCTATGTGTTTCAGTCATTCAGTTGTGTGTTACTGAGCCTACTTGTGTTTCGAATATATTTCAATAAATATCTACTAGATATGCATGTGTGTGTGTGCGTGTGTGTGTGTGTGTTGTATGCTGGTATGCAAAAAGTGCTCAAGTTTCTAGCCGGGCTACTCAAACAGCGACAGAGAGCTTTGAGCCAAAGGCACTTACGGTTCCTTATTCTTGTCTTTCTTGCCCATTTTTAGGCTCTTGAGTGTTGTTGTGCAGCATAGCAAGTAATAGTATTAACAATAATAATAATTAAACATTCGATTCGTGGAAAATACATGGGCATCTCTTTCAAAAAAGGCTGACTCATAAAGCACGACAAAGACAAAACACACAAGTTTATCGATTTTGCGGTGCGGGAAAATTGCCATGTGATTTTCACACACGGACCTGGGCATTACCAAAGCAGTTAGTCGAGACAAAGATCAACATTTTAATGGAAACCATTTATATATGTATATGTATATATTTACTGTACATATACATGTTTCATTTTTATTGTGAATGTACCACAAATGATTTCCATTTGAAATGCTTAGATATACAGAGAGAAAGAGAGAAATCAATAAATTGCCATCACTTACATTGCTTTCTGTTTGTTGTTGTGTTTGTTGCTGCTATTGTTGTTGTATTAACAAATTTCGAACGTCGTCGTCGTCGTCTGCGTCTCGCACTGTTTCCGTGTCCGTGTCCCGTGGACTTTTACTGCACTTGCCCAACGTCTTTCACTTGAGAGCGCTGTTATGGTTGCGGGGGTTGCTGTCGGCGACGGGGAGGGCTAAGGGCAGGTGCTGGGTGCAGCGTTCGTTGTTTTTGTTATGCCTACGCGCTCGCTCGTTCTTGCTCTCTCGCTGTACTTTACGCTCTCACGTTCGCTCTCCGGCTTGTAAGCTTTTTTGCAACTATTCGTCAATGAATTTGCGCTCAACTTTAACGCACACTCTCTCTCTTGCACACAGACACAAAACGTGTCTGCTCACTAAGCTCGGTTGCGGGGGACACTGGCAGAGATGTTGTATGTGTGTGTTTTGTATATATGTGTGTGTGTATGTGCGGGTTCCACTTGCCACGACAGCCTTTTGCAGCAGCGCTCTACGAAGGAATTCTTCACTGGCTCTGTCTATGTCTGTTGAAACTGTTGTGGATAGAGAACAAAAATAGTTGCAACTATTTATAGTATAATGTAACAGTCATTATGTTTATTCTATTCTTTATTTTATTGTCTTTTTTTGTTAATTTAACTAATGGGGCTCATAACACCCGCCCACACTCCACTTTTATTAATTCTCTATTGCTCCTTTAATGCACAAATATTTTATTAATTTTTTTATTGCATACTTCCAGGCCACATTAAAATTTGCTGCTAATTTGTTTCGTATGCATTGTTAACTAATTTGGCTAGTGGCAAATTTTTGCTATGGCTAAAGGAAAAATCAATGAAACTTTTACACAACACAGTTTTTTTTTTGTTGGATTAGTCAACATTATCGCATGTGTTTAATTACTTTACAAGTTTTTCCAAACTACAGTTTGTGGATTTTAACAATGGCCAACACACATCATTATTTATAATATATTTAAATATTAAATGAATTAAATTTACGCAGCACAAGGAAAATTTTCACTTACGACGTTTTTTAGCCAACTGCGAAAACTTGCAGCTTTCTTAACTGTTATGTGTATTTGGGGAAAAAGCTCAGAGCAGAAGGATGAGAGCCGAAAAGCTTTAAATCGCGAAAAGTGACGAGTGAAAGCTTTCGCGACTGTTGGTTGACTTGACATTTAACGAGTACGAATCGGTTAAAAGATTGTATATTTGGTTATGTGAACTTCGGGTTTACAGAGGTTTACGGAATTTTGTCTGTATCCAGACACGGTACATTTTCAGACATCGTCCACGATTGACCTGCAACCGTCTATCCACAATTAGCTGCTCCTCTTGTAAGCCTGCCTTGGTGAACATGTCCCGCAGCTCCTTCTCAGTGAAAAAGTAAACCATGGTGCCATCGCCCCGAGCATAGAAATTATCCTCCAGGCATTTGCCACTCTTGAAGCGCAACTGCGCCAGATCATAGCGTCCGTAGTCCCTGAATACCAGCAGGCCACCTGGCTTTAAATAGCGATAGCAATTCTCCAGCACCTGCTGCATCTTGGCCGGCTCGATGGCCGACAGAACAAAGATCATGACAATAATGTCCTGTGAATTCTCCTCGAATGGCACCTGCCAGTGCTCCTGTGTGGCGTCCATAACAAAGACCTCACAGCGCTTGGCATCAAACTGTGGCTGGCTGCGTAAGATTTCAACTGCACGCTCAGAGAAATCACAACCATAGATCCGCAGCTGACTCTCGGTGCTGTACTGAAGTATAGGCAAAATGGTATTACCAACGCCACAGCCCAATTCGAATATGCTACGGGGCTGTGACTGTTCGTTGGCCTCCAGGGGCGCCAGCTCGGGGAATTCCGTGAACAACCAATGGCGATCTTTAAAGAATCGGTTGTCGTGTATGCCATAAAACGAATCCCAGAACTTGGGCGCATCCGATTGGAAACGTTCTCGCTGATCGTCGCTCATTTTCATTGTGGAGTTCTTTTCAACAGCCGCCTGTGCAGCCTGCTCCTGCTCTGTGTCCCATTCCACGTGGTCCCTGTGGAGCAAAGAATTAGAATGTTTATCAGTTGCCTACTGTAGTACTGTGTATACCATGCATTAAACTCGAACACCTCCCGCGCATCGCTGAGTATCCGACCACCAGCTCCACTTGGCTTCTTGCGCTGGCGCGTGTGTTCCCAAGTTTTGCTGGCAAAGCTCCGTTGCAGATATTTACCAAGCGTTGTGTTTATAAACGTCGGCATCATCTTTGAGTAAACGTGTGCCAAACTGAGGGCGCTTCTCATTGTCACCAGCATCATCTAAAGGCTGGCTCGTTTTGCTCATATTAAGCTCGTTGGCCAATGAGAACAAGTTCTTCAAATTAATATCTTGTAAACAAACAACGTTCTCACGTTTTAATTAAACAGCTGATTTGATTGCATTGGCAAAAAAAAAAGGTGGCAGTCTTGGCAACGGTCGCATACTTGACAATATTGCTGTTGTCTGGCAACACCAATAAGTCCGACAGACTATCGGCTGACCGCCACCTCTTATCGGTTAGTATAACAAAACCGCAAACATTTTTTGTTGTATGCGTTGTTGTTGCTTTCTTTCTGCAGCAAAATTGAAATTCTAAAAAAATCAAGGCTTAAAAAGCGCCAAAAGTTAAAGGAGCAGCAACTTTAGCTGGTTGTATTGTTAGTGCGCATTTCGAACAAAGGAAAACATTGCAAGATGATGAACGAGGCAGCAGCACTGGCCAACATGATACCCTACGACACAATTGGACTCTACGAGCAACCGAAGCCCCGTTTCATCTTCAAAATGCCCCGCGTGGTGCCCGACCAGAAGTCCAAGTTCGAGAGTGACGAGCTCTTCCGTCGCCTGAGTCGCGAAAGTGAGATTCGCTACACGGGCTATCGGGAGCGGAGCATTGAGGAGCGACAGGTGCGCTTCATGAATGGCTGTCGCGAGGGACACACGGAGACGAGTTTCGTGGCATCGGGCACCAATCTGCAGCTGGTGTTCAATGCTAACCAGAATCCCTATGTGCACGACAAGGAGTGTGACTTTGACAAGGAGCACGGCAAGGTGCACATTAAATCCTATTTCATTATGAACGGCGTATGTGTTCGCTTCCGTGGTTGGCTGGATCTGGAGCGTTTGGATGGCGTGGGCTGCCTGGAATACGATGAACGGCGTGCCACCCATGAGGACTTGATACTGCGCGACCAAATCGATCGCTACAATCAGCGCCTGCGTGAGTTCGAGGACACCAAGCGCGCCTATCGCGACAATCGCCAGGATGAGATGGAGGCGGTGCGTCGCGGTGTCGCTTCCGGCGGCATTGGTGTGGGTGCCAGTATGTGGCGACGTTAGTTGGACTTTTGGACGGCATCGTCGCCGTCAGCAGCAGCATCCGCAGCACAGCAACAGCAGCATGAGACTCAATTTGCAAATACTCAATACTTTATGAATAACTAACGATTGATTGCTCCAATCCAATCCAAATGATCCAGATATTATGGATATGGATATTTTAAATCGCTCGAATATGCTCCTAGAATTAGTATTAGCAACTAGTACATAATACTTATATGCTTGTATTAAACAATTCAATTTCATGTGAATTATAGTGACGTATATATTTATAATTAAACAAAAAAACACACAATAAACTTACGCATAAAAATATCAGATATTTCCCCACTCCAATGACGCAGATTTGCAATTTAAATAATTATTAATAATATAAGTATGTAAGCCAATCAGAAATTATAAAATGTCCACTAATATTAATGACGAAGCACATCATTTATGTGGAAATAGAAGCAGCTCCGATTGTATCTGTATCACAACTCGAAATTCAGTTTGAGATATTCCCAAATTGATATAAATCAGATTGTTTAATTATGATGAAAACTTTAATATATATTATGGATACTGGTTTATACTGGTATCTCTTCGCAGAATTTATTTTAAATGCAACTCCAATTGTATCTTTATGTCAGCTCCGAATTCATCTTGGGCAATTCCCAATTTGTAATAAAAAATAGTTTATTAACGTTTCCCCCTTCGAATGACGCAGAAACTAAGCAGAATTGCAATTTAAATAATTATTAATATAAGTATGTAAGCTAATCGGAAATTATTATAAAAACTCCATTGATTTTTATGAGGAAGCATATAGATTTTATGGATTGTATCTGTATCTCAATTCGAAATTTAATTTGAGAAATTCCTAAATTGAAAAGTTGTTTATTTTAATTATGATGAAAACTATAATATATATCAGCGGTGGGCACGCAGTGGCTCCGGGAGCAGCGGCTGCTCTCAACTTAGGTAGACTCTAATAGATTCGTGACCACCGCTGATATATATTATGGATATAGATACAGCTTCGTTTATATTTGTATCTCATGGCCGAATTTATTTTTAAATTCATTGTCATGCCAAAGCTTATATTATAGATACAAATTGTATCTGTATCTCAGCTCCGAATTCAGCTCGAGCAATTCCCAATTTGTAATAAAAAATATGTAATTTATTAACGTTTTCATTATAATGCAAAGTTTATAGTATATTGTAGATATTTCATATTAATATATTTTGTGTTAGACATAAACCTAGAAATACAATTAAAGATGCGTCGCTCCGTCGTCCGATCCGAACCGTTTAACGGAATTGCAGTGTGGAGATGCGCAGGCCAATGGACTCCTTGCCAATCTGACTGACCTCGCACACGGTGCACAGATGGCCCTTGTACTGCGGATCATAGGCGGAGGCGCAGAAGGGACAGGTCACCTCCGGTTTGCCGCGATACAGCGGCTTCCAGCTGATGGCGCAGATATTAAATGGATTGAACTCGTCGTACTGCAGCTGATGCTCATCAATGGGATTCACCTCGCACGCCTGCAGAATCTTGCGCACCTGCTGTGCCACCTCGGGCCTCGGAGCCAGCTCCAGCAGACGACGGGCCAACGAAGCCGCCGTCTTGTAGTTCTTCAGCTTGAAGAACATGTTGAGCGCAGTGCGTAGTGTCAGGATCTGATGAACCGGCTGCAGTTTGCAGTGTGTAAAGTAGGCGGCCATTTCGCAGAGACGCTTCTGCTCCTCCAGCGTCGCTTTGGGCATGCCCTTGCGCACCGTCTCCATTTTCAGGCCCACAATATACTCGGCACAGATCCGCAGCAGCTGTTGGGCCTCGGCCGTGTCCAGTTTGGTGTCCACCACGAGCAGCGGAATACTTATCAGTATGGAGTGGAATTTCTCAATGGCCTCGGTGAATTTGCCCGTGGTGGTCATCTGGTAGCCAGCCTGCAGGCGGGACACCAGTTCGTTTAGCTTAATGCCCATCTCTGGACGCTGGAGCTTGGGATTTGTTTCGCCAGAGTTGCGCAGCGGATAGCCGGTTAAAGATTGAAGATTGGGATTGGCCGTGTAGCTGGTGCGGGCACAGGCATAGTTCTGCAGGAACAGCGTCTTGAAGGGCTTGAAGTTGATCACGCCCAGCTGATCGTTGAGCAGCCGGAAGGCGCTCTCAAAAGCGCCCGCCTTGACATGATCCAGCACCAGCTGCGAGTTGTTCGCCCAGTGCTGGGCCGGCGATTGTCCCTTGTTGGGCGCCGCATAGTAGTTGCTGTCCAGCGCCGACGCCTTGATCTTGGACGCCAGCTCGATGGGCACCACCAGATCATCATCGCCCACATCCCAGCCCCCGCCGCCGCCACCCGCCTCCTCAGTTGCCTCATCGTTGCTCAGCGCGTCGTGCATCTCCTCATCTCCGTCGTCATCCTCGCCCAGTCCAAGATCTGCATCTGCGCCCCAGCCATCGCCGCCGCCATTGTGCTCGTCCAGCAGCGCTGCATCCGCATTGATGTTGAGTGCCTGGCGTGCGGTGGCGCTGCTGCCGGCGCGCGTCACCATGGCGCCCTCGAAGAAGCCCTTGGACACGGACAGCAGCGGCCAGTTGGTCTCCAGCTGCTGTATGGGCACCGGCGGCTGCAGCAGCTGCGCCTGCGCATTGATCTCCGGCAGGGCGCTGCCCTCAGCCGTAATGGTGGCGCCCAGTGACTCCGTCAGCTCATCCAGACCATGTGTGGCGGCGGTCAGGTAAGCCAGCGACAACTGGCCACAGTTCTTGAGTATGCCCACGCGTTCCTTGACATCGCCCAGGAGCAAGGCGCCCTGATACTGCGCCGATATATCCTTGCGTATCTCGGCGATTTTATTCATCTTCTTGAGCTTCTCCAGATTGCCAGTAATCAAATAAAGGAAGCTCAGCTTGTCAAAGTTCTTGGTGCGCTGGTAGCACATCTCCACGACCTGATGGTTGCCCTGCAGCAAGGCGGCCTGGCCCAAACGATCCCAGCAATCCTTGTCATCCAAAGCCTTGGCCGCCTGCAGCGCAATCTCAATGTTGCCGCACTCCAAGGCCAATCCGAAACGCGTCTTCTCGTCCTTGACAAAGTGCAGGGCCACCTCGGGATAACCCTTCTGCTGCAGATACGCAATGATGCTCTGGCCAACGAGACGGGCGTTCCTCACCATATGGAGGACCTCATCGTATTTGCGCTGGATCAGCGCCAGCTTGAACTTGTACTCCGTGGGATCAATGTGCAGGACACGGGTGCGACACTCGCGATCCAAACAGAACACCTGATTGCCCTTGACCCGAGTCAGATAAATGGGCAGATCCAAGGTGCGTATAATGCCGTGATCACCATTGGTAATCGCATACTTGATGTGATTGCTGGTCGTATAGATGAACACGCCGGACTCATCCCAGGCGCCCGACTTGACGCGACAATTCTCCTGGACGGTGCACAGGTATTGCAGGCGACGATCGCAGATGGTCACCGAGTGCTTGCAGAGTAGCGCCACCAGCGACATGTCCGGCGACCAGACTACATAACGGCACTTGGCCAACTTGATGCTGCCCACGCTGACCAAACGCTGCACCTCGTACAGTGTCACATACTCGGGATCACGGATGAGCAGCATGCCCGTGCCGGCATAGAAGATCTCCTCACAGAATGTGGGTATTTTCTTGGTCACCTCGTTCTTAAAGTTCTTCACCACCAGCTGCTGATTCCGATCGAGCACCGCAAAGCGATTCCTTGCCACCCAAATGGCCGTGATGCCCGAGCTCCGTTTGCTGTCCGATTCATTCTGGCGCTCACTGTCGCTGTCCTTGGGTATCTGGCACAGATCATAGGTGCTGTTCTCCAGATTGTTGGTGCGCGTGCAGATGAGCACCGCATTCAGCGCCGGATTGTAGGACATGCTGTAGACGGGCGACTTGCCGGGACGCAGCTGCATCACCACCGTGTCCTTGGTGGTGGTAAAGTCCAGTTTGCGCAGGAAACGATCCTTCACATAGTACAGCATGTTGCCGTGCACAGCGTACGCCGGACGCTCGCGCTCCAGCTTAAAGACCACCATGCCTGCAAAGGGAAATGTATGAAAATTAAATTGTTTTCCGGCACCTCATACGAATTCCGAAACTTATTTAAGGGCGCTTCAGACGAGCACTTTTTCACCGACACTTTTTGTCAAAAAGAGATTTTTTCGTGTCCGTGTCGCTCACTATCGCTCACCGATGGAATAGAACGTGTTCTATTTCCATCGGTGAGCGTCGGTTTTTCACCGACGCTTTGAAATTTTGTGTGGTTACACGACACGGACAGCTTTTTGACAAAAAGTGTCGGTGAAAAAGTGCTCGTCTGACCCGGCCTTTAAGGAATATTAAAAAATAGAAGAAAAAAAACATGAATAAAATATTAAAGTTCAAAATTGGGAAGAAAAAACTAGTGGGAAAGGCTATAGTCGAGCTCCCGACTATAGGATACCCGTTACTTACTTAAATAAATTTAAAAAATTTTGTATTGCATGCTTTTAGGCACTTATATTGCTTAAAAGCTATAATCAACAATTACCACCTTTCTATTTGTCCGATCTTGTTATGATTTAATAAGATGATAGGTAATAATAGTAGCTAACGGTAATGAGTTAAAAAATCCTAATATCTTGAAAACTATGCGTGTGGTGGATTTTCGCGATTTACGGGGGCGGAAAGGGGCGTGGCAACATTTTGAAACAAACTTGATCTGCGTGGGGTTTATAGAAATCTGTGTGCCAACTTTGGTTGCTCTAGCTCATATAGTCTCTGAGATCTAGGCGCTCACACAGACGGACAGACAGACTTACATGGCTATATCGATTCGGCTGTTGATGCTGATCAAGAATATACATATATACTTTATAGGGTCGGAGATGCTTCCTTCTCCCTGTTACATACATTGCAACGAATACAATATCCCATTTTAATAATTTTTATAAGTAACGGGTATAATTAGGAATCATAAATTAGGAATTTCAATTAAGAAAAATATTCAGAGTAAAAAATTAGGAAAAAAAATTGGGAAATGTATCTTTGGTTTTCCTGTCATTGGTTAAATTCTGTCAAATAGTTACACACAAAAGTATTAACACAGCAAGAATTTTTACATTAAAAGGCTTATTTGCGCCGTTATCATTAACATATTGGCATCAATGGAAAGGTCATTTAAATTCCGTTTGAATGATACAAAACTTTCCTTTACCCATTTAGTACACATTGAAAATTTCGAATTTATGTAAATGCCTACTTTTGAAACTTTTTTCCTCGATTTTTTAGAAAAAATGTTTTGATGCAAAAAAAATCTTCAAACAATTCTAGAAGTAACTGAAAAAAAAAATGTTCAAAAATCTTTTCGCTTATATTTTTTTATAATTTTTTGAAAATTGCTAAAAATTACTTTTTTTGTATGAAAAGGAGGAAAAAGGGGTTAAAATAGTAAATTTTAGCAATTTTCAAAAAATCATAAACAAATATTAGTAAAAATCGCCCTATTTTTAATCAAATATTTTTGATATTGGCTTTTTCCTAATATTTGTTTTACAAATTTTTGTCTTCCCCATTTTTACTTTCCCAATTTTTGTCTTCCTAATTTTGGATTCCTAATAACTGTATTCTAAATTGTGGATTCGTAATTTTTGATTCCTAATTATTCGATTTTTTTTTCCGAATTTTCGTATTCCGAGTAATATCTTTCGACTTTCGTATATAAAATCTGTTTTCCAAATTGGAGTCATGGATTCCCCCTACTCACCGCCATCGTGACCGGCGGCAAAGAGATTCAGTGTGGGATGTGCTGCCATAATCCAGAAGCGTTCGTTGTCCCGTCGGAATGTGAACAGACACTGGCGTTTGGTCATGTCCCAGACACGAATGCTGCGATCCTCGCCGTTGGAAATGATCAGATCCTGACGCGGATGGAACAGCACGCACGACACGTTGTTGTAGTGTCCACGGCACGTGTCCACCTCCCAGGCCTTGTACTCGTTCATGCGCCACAGCTTGACCAGGCGATCGTCGGCGCCGGAGACAATCAGGGGAAGAGTTGGATGGAAACTGGCCCAGTTGACGCCACGATCGTGACCCTCGAGCACATGCTTGACCACTGCATCGGCCTGGCCAAACAGATCTGTGGCACCCGGATGTCCCTTAAGATGCTCATCCAGTCCACCGGGTCCGGGGGCAACATTCTTCTTGCGTAGACCCGAAATGTCCCAAACGCGCACCGTTTGATCCAGGGAGGCGGATACAATCTGATCCTCCGTGGGATGGAACTGGGCACACATTACGTAATGATTGTGACCGGTCAGGACACAGATGCAGTTACGCGATTGCCAGTTCCAGATGCGTATGGTCTGATCATCGGAGGCACTCAAGATCCAGGGATACTCGTGATGGAATGCCACGGTGCGCACATAATCCAAATGCGCCAGCAGTGTGAAAATGCAGCGACGCTGCTTGTAGTTCCACACCTTGATCTTGTAATCATCGCCACCGGAGACAAAGAGCGGCATCTGTTGGTGGAAGGCGACACTGCGCACAGGTCCGTCGTGCTCATCGAACTTCTCGAGGAGCGTGTGCATGCGATAGTCCCACAACTGAATCACGCCGCTGTGCAAGCTGGTCAGGATCCAGGGTCGCTTCGGGTGAAACGAGAGTCCCTTCACTCGTGCCGACTTTGATTCGAAATTGGTCAACATTTTGTTGTTTTTTTGCTGCTGCCGTGGCGGTGTCTCAAATTGGGTCGGCGTTTCTTTTACGTGCACTTATCCAGCTACTGCCTTGCACTTTGCTATGTCAAATGGAACAAAAACACTCGTTAGTATTTGGGCCACATCATGCAACAGAATACAACAATTTACAATTAGTTTAATAAACTATTTCAAGCAAAAACACACACCAATTACATCAAATTTTTAAGTGACACGTCAATTATCTTCTTCTCATTCGCAGCAATTTGCAGAGTTGCCATACCAGCTGCAACTAAATATCGTACACATCATACGATATTCGCAGCGGTTAGCAGAGTTATATTCAGCTGTTTATCGATAGCCATACGATATTCGTATACATTTTGTTTACAACTTTTGTTTGTGTGAAAAATGCAATTTAAATAAAACATGACGCTGGCCCATCGTGCGCTATTCACGTGGTTTATAGTTTTGGTGTTCCTGATCCTACTCTGCCTCAGGTTGGATCCGCGCACCACCTGGAATTGGTTTGTGACGTTTACGCCGCTTTGGTTCTTCGACTGCATCCTAATCATCTACGTGCTCATCAAGTTCATACGCAAATGGCGCAACCTGAATCGTCTCACTGATCTGCTGTTTCTCTACAAGTGGAACATTGGCGGCGTGCTGCTAACGATCACATCCCAGGTGATGATCTGCATGACTCTGGAGTATCCACAACAGATTCCCATCTATGTGACCATGGCGCCTTTAATGCTCCTGCTCTGCACAGCCATCGTTTATGTCGCTGGAAAGCTACGACAGCGCGAGGGCTGGCTAAAATAAACAACTCCAACTTGCTTTAAACTTATTTATATGTATTTAGATTAAGTCTACTTGTAATTCAATTAGAAATGTTAATGGAAACTGTTCAAAATCCGTATTTGCTTTGAGTGGCGCGACGGGTTTGTCGATTGGCCGACCACATGGCCTGCAGCTCGGCCTCGTTGGCCTTGGCCTTGTGGGCCAGATACGTGATTTGATGCTTCCGCCTTGTGCCGGCCACAGGTTCCTCATCCGTAAGTACGCCAGTGGGCTGAAAAGTGGTTGCCGATGCCAACGCCGTACGCATCCATTCGTCTCGATCGGGCATCACTTGTGATCCGGATATATCTATAACTTGCATTTCCTTTGCCTCCTTGCGTCGCCGCTTCGCGTTCTTGCCCACAAGGGCATCCATGGCCTCAGTATCCAATTGCTGTTCGTGATAACGTTTCTGGGCCAGTCGCAGCTCCTCCGACTGCTGTTCAGCTGCCGCCGCCTCGGCTGCTTCACGCTCCGACTCCTCAGCCAGATACTTGTTGCTGGCCTCAACCATTTTGGCTGCACGTTTGGCAACCAAGGCGCTAATCTCGTTGCTGCTCACCTCCGGCAGCTGCTGCTCGCTGTTCAGGGAGAAGAAGTCACCGGCATGGTCCTCATTTTCGTCCTCCTCGCTGTCGCTCACACTGACAAGCAGAGCAGCTGGTCTTGGTGTCTTGTCCGGCTGTTTACTTGGCTGCTGTTTGGTTCTGTCGACTCCTTCGGTATTGTGCGCTGCACGTCGCAACTTAACCGTATCCGGCACAAATGCTGGAGTGGCTGTGGGCTTGGGAGCATTACTATTGGGCTTGGGAGCTGCCAAACTGCCGTCGTCCGCCTTGACCGACACGGGCTCAGATATTTTGGAGAAAACTCGTTCGGATTTCGCCTGTGGCAAGATGCTCAGCAGGCTGGAACCCTTTTTGGGCTGCACTTGAGTTTGCTTGCCCTGCAGTAGTTTCTCGGCCTTCTCCTTATCCACATCGGCGAATTCCCTGAGCGATGGTACGCTAATCTTCACCTTGGTCTTAACAACAGCTGACGGAGGTTTTTCCAATGCTTCGCTACCTGCCTTTTTGTGCAGAAACTCATCGTCCACTTCTTCGATTAAGGGTCTACCTGCTGCTGCTGGTGCAGCACGTGGCATGGGCAACTTGGCAAACGCCTGCGTCACCTGGTCATGGGCACTTCCCTCTTTCTCCGCCTCCGCTTCCCCCTCCTCCTCAGCAGATATTGAAGATGCGGCCACTTTGGGCTTGGGCAGGGAAAGCGTTAACCTGCCGCCAGTGGAGGGCTTCAGCTCCTGCAAGGACACTTCGCGCGGTATATAATCGTCGTCCTCATCGCTTATTTGACCATTTGTGCCTTCTGTTTTCATATTCACATTTTTTGTGCTTTCTCCGTTTGATTTGGGCGTCGGTTTTAGCAGCTCCACTTGTGTCTTAGCGCAGTCTTCTTCATTGTCAGACTCCTCGTCACTGCTCGCAGCGTATGCAACAAGAGACATTACAAATAAATATCCTTTTGAAATAAATTTCTAAGCGAAAAATTCAACTTTATCAAACGTTGCAATGTTTTTATACAAGACAACAGCTGTTTGTTTAGCTGCGTGAGTAACAACCCTGTGCGAGTTATTGTCTGCTACAGTCAAGCGATATGGCAACGCCAGCCAGTAATCAGTTCCATTTTGAAGATTTAAAATTGCTGAACGCCTACCTGGCAACCAACAGGTAGATTTAACAAACTATACCAAATGCAGCTGCTGCAGTGCATCATAAAACCAATCCATACAAAATAACAGCTGTTTGTTTAGCTGCGTGAGTAACAACCCTGTGCGAGCTAATGTCTGCTACAGTCAAGCGATATGGCAACGCCAGCCAGTAATCAGTTACATTTTGAAGATTTAAAATTGCTGAACGCTTACCTGGCAAACAACAGGTAGATTTAACAAATTATACCAAATGCAGCTGCTGCAGTGCATCATAAAACTATAAAACACAGGTAGTTATGCTGAATAAACACCAAGCCTATATAAATCGGCATCCAGTTGACAAGAGATCAGTCTGCTTCAGCACTTTGAACTGTTTAGATATCAAGAAATGCATCATCATCAGAATCTTGGAGACGCGGCTGCCTTGGCGGGCATGATGCCGCCCTACGAAACGATGGCCATGTATGAGCCACCAAAACCACGCTTCATCTTCAAAATGCCACGCGTTGTGCCCGATCAAAAGTCCAAGTTCGAGACGGATGAACTCTTCCGACGCCTGAGCCGGGAGAGCGAGGTACGCTACACGGGCTACCGGGAACGGGCCGTTGACGAGCGACGCCGGATCTTTGTCACAGATTGTCGCAAGGGCTATGCGGAGCTGTCGTTCGTTGCCTCGGGCACAAATCTCCACCTGTACTTCAATGCCAATCACAATCCCTATGCCCAGGAGCAGGAGTGTGACTTTGAGAAGGAGCGCAACAAAGTTCACTTGCGTTCCAGCTTCATTTTGAATGGCGTCTGTGTGCGTTTCCGTGGCTGGGTCGATTTGCAGCGCTTGGATGGCGTCGCCTGCCTGGAGTACGACGAGGGACGTGCCCTGCTGGAGGATGCCCAGTTGTGCGAGCAAATTGAAAGCCACAATCAACGCATGGCCGAATCGAAACGCATCTATGCGCATACGCCTCCACAGGATGCAGTGCGTCGAACTGGACCAGGAGCAGGTCCAGGACAAGCAGCAGGAATGGGAATGGGCTTGGGAACGACCTCAGCTACGGTTACGGGACCACCAATGGGCTGGTGAAATTGAGAATCAATGTGCATGAAATGTAATCCTAGTTAAGTTCATTAAGTTCATTTTTTTTTACTTTTTTAATTTTAATATAAAATTTTAGGTCCAAACTTGTATTAACAATAAAAATTAAAAAATACTTACTTTTCTTAACTTTAACTTAAAAATAAAAAAAAAAGTGTTTGTCACTTCAAGTCCTGACGCAAAATAGCTGGTTTTTGAAAACAATTAAAATTTTTAACATTTTTTTCCAAATTAGAGTATACACCATTGTTATCGATTATTATGCAGTGGTTTTGGAAAGTTTCGATAAAATTGTTGCCATGCTGAAATAAGTATAAGGTGGTGTCGTCGGCAAAAAGTAGTCCGATGACTATGCTGGTTATCAGTGCGAGGGAAAGGGATAGCAAGCACGCACTGAACGCTTGTCGGACTAAAAAACGAATCAGACCACCTTATACTTATTCCATCATGATTGTTGCAACTCTGGCAGAATGGTAAACAAATAAACAATGGAAAAGGCGCAACGTGAAGAAATTCTGCACACTTTCCAAAAAAATCCCAATTGGTCACTTTTAAGGATCGCAAAAGCTTTGAAAATCGCCAAGTCAACCGTGGGTGATGTTATCAAACGTTTCAAGGAGACGCACACTATAAATAGAGCCAAGCACCAAGCCCCGAAACGTAATTGTAAAAGCCGTGAGCTAAGACCAAAGGTAATAAGATCATTGCGAGCAAATCCAGAGTTGAGTGACGGCGATAGAGCAAAAAGACTGAAAACCAGCGCATCCACTATTCGACGAATACGAATTTCCGAAGGTATTAAGGCTAACGTATGCGCAAAGAGTCCCAACAGGTCGGATAAACAAAACTTAGACGCAAAAAGCGAAACACACATTAAGCGGAACACTCGCCATTCACTTCGCTCTAAACTAAATTAATTTTTTTCTAAATAAATATAAGTGCAAAGCATAAATTTTAAATTAAACAGTGTTTCATTAAAATCCAACAACAGGTAAAAAATATATAACCTGATTTAAGCGTCCGGATTTGAGGAGACGAAGCCCTTATTTCAAAAATGTATATTTTTTTTCTTAAATTTATGTAATTTAACATTTCCTATCGACTCTCGTTGTAGTTGTCAAACAAGTCATTTAAATGGCACATTTATTTTGTAGCCCTGTTGCTTTTGTTTCACAAGGGTTGTTGGTCGGGGTCTTTGGCCTTAATTACATCAACTTCAACTGCCCGCCACCCCAAAAAAAACACAGCCCAGCTGCCTCACTCCCTTCTCTCTCTCTCCCTCTCGCTCACTCGTTCTAACGCTCTCTGAGAAATTTCAGCTACAGAGGGCGCATTATGAAAACTCGCTCTCTTGATCTCTGAGAACAGTGAGAGCAATATGTATTGATTTTCCGACATTCGGCCAAATGGGATGCTGCTGTTGAAATAAACTTTTGCAACTCTTCATCTTCAGTCACATTTCGAACGCGAGTCCGACGTGATTGTTAGTGCAAATAAGTGGGCAACAAATAAAGAAAGAAAGCAAAAAAATAAGCGAAAGGAAAAATTTCATAAAAATTATACATACTACACTACACGGCGTACAAAGTGATTTGCCAAACATTCAAAAAATTCTATAATTTGTGTGTTTTTGTTGTTTTCTCGACTGCGGCACGAAAAAAGCTGCGACAAGCGCTAAAATTAGCGACCGGTGTATTGTAGGGTGATGTATGCTCTATGAGTCCCAGTAGGCCCCCGCCCCCCGGCCTTCGACACTGCCCACTGCCGCCTCTCAGCCGGAAAAATAAGAGAATCGTGCTCGCGCCCCAATTGCTGGCATTTGTGAATTATACATATTTGATATAATAGTACTCGGTATTTGTGCAAATGATGTGCTTATGTTTGCATCAAATAATCGCATATTACAAATAATATAAATAATAGAGAGCAACAAAAAGTGAAAAATCGATAGCGAAAGGACCAACAACAACAACAACATTAACAAAATGCCAGCTTCGAATACAATTGTGCTAAAGAGTCTCTCGATATTGCTGGGATTGTTCTTCATCTTTGTGGGCACCCTCAAGCTGACGCCACACATTAGCAAGGATCTATACAAGGATTTGGTAAGTGGAAAAATCGATAACTTAGTTGGCGAAGCTTTGTTTACCTTGCCTTGCGGCACTTCTCATACCGCTCTCTCTCTCTCTCATCGATTTTTCATTACGAGGGCGAAAAACAACAACAGAAACGAGTTCATTTCAGAGTCCTGTTAACTAACAGAGAGTGTAACAGAGTCCTGTTACATAACTATGTAATGGGGTCAGTGGGGTTTAAGGTTGTTGAGGATATGAATAGATTAATTTTTTAATATATGTAGATCTGGTTGATCATATTATCTTATATATATGTATGTATGTAAATATGAATGATGCGAATAGTTGCACATTGAACTCGACCCCATCCAATATCAATGCCAGCCGTTGGCCTTCAAAAATACTTTTCGAAAACGCAATGATCTTCAAAATAAGAAAGAGAAAATCATACACGCAAAATAAAAATAAGTTTTAATGATCCAAACACTTTTGTGTTCCGTTCAAACAGAAGAATAAAAATGCGTAGTGCCAGAAACCATACAGAGTGTTCTCTGGACTTTTTAAATACTTGTATACCCTGTACCGAAAAGGGGTATGCATTGCTGTCTGTAGTGATGTCAAAATACACAGAAAAAATAAACAACTGGATTTTCGCGGAATAGATTATCGAGTTAAAGTATTCGAATCTTTAACTCGATAGTATTTTCAATATCAGTCGAGTTTATTAAATCGATTTGCAGGATAAAGTTAAGAAAGATTCGAGGTTTTGATTAAATTTTAAAACTTAAGATTTTGAATTTGAAATTTAAAAGTTAAGCATACCTCCTTTAATTAAAAGTTTTAGGCACAAAATTTGTCGAGCGAAAAGCATAAAGGATAATTAGAAAACCTCGATATGTCGGTATTATTCCGATTTGTTTTTTTAGCTTTAAGATTTCGATATTAAGCTTGGGAAAATTTAAAATGTAGGAATTAAAACATAGACTATAATCGCTACAGTTGGCGTATGTCAGATCTGTTTACAGAGCATCTTCTAGTCGATCACACTCGCTTTCGCTCTCGCATAATGCGTGTAATTGCTGCTCATGGAAATAGAAGAAAATTAAAATGCGTTGGCGAACATTTTGCTCTGTAAATTGTTTTTTTATTTTAAATATATACAAAATATTTACCTAGATATATAAACAATGCTCTTATGTTCACTGAAACGTGCCAAATATGTTTTTCATTTGTTATGAGACAATTTTGTTTACATCTCCCAAAAAGCAGAAAAAGAAAACAAAATGAAAAACAATAGTTTGTGGTTTTCGCTTTCATATATAATTGTTGTGTATTGGCTTTTGGGTTAAGGGGCATTCAATGATTAAATTTTTCGGATTCTCATTTGAAAATAAATTAAAGCGCAAGTGCTGTTGCAATTCCGCAGCATTTATATTTAATTACACTTGGCGAATGCCAAACAAAATCTGAATGTGATGAGAAACATGATTTGTTTTTTTTTTTTTTTTTTGTTAAAAATAAACATCATGCTTTGCCTTCTGCTCTGGGGTCAGCTTGTGAAAATACTTTGGCCCGATATGAGCAAACACAAATCTAAACAGACCTGTTCCCAATTGCTATTTCTCAGCAAATTCGCCAAGAACACGGATAGGATTTAATATTTTTGTTTTATATGGAAGTTTTTTTTAAATATTTTAAAAATTTTTTATTTATTATTTGTATTACTTGTAACTTTTGAGTGACAAGACATTGGATAAATTTCTAAACTTAGGCTCTATTCAAGTTGAATATTATTTCAAAAAGCAGACCTGTTCCCATTTTCAATTTCCAATGAAAATCGCAAATAATTAATTAGGTAAAAGGATTATTTTTTAATAATTGTTAGAATTTTAGATTATTTCTGATTTTTGTAAAACCGAAAAAAATCGTATTTTAATCATTAGTTCGACTTTTTAGCAAATAAATAATCTAATTACTAATAACTATGATTAATAATCATTACCTAACAGGTATTTTTTGAAGTTATATTCTGCTCCATGAAGTATGCTATATATTTTAGAGCAAAATGGTATCGATGGTATATGCAATTTAAAAGTCTTTTTCCTAACTTACTTTAATTTGGTCTTATTTATTTATTCATTACAGCGCACAGAATATGTGAAATATGCCAAGGTGTTCCCATTGACCGCACTCTTTGGCGTCAAGATACCCTCGAAATGGTACAGACGCACCGTCGGCATACTGGAGATTGTTTGCGGGCTGGCCATGGCCTTAATACCATATCGTAAGTGGCAACTATTTATTATTAATAGTGAATCACGTGATAATTGCATATTCTATTCTTAGACAAAGTGAAGAACGTGGCCAATGCGACGCTGCTGTTGCTCATGCTGCTGGGCATCTATCAGCACTGGATGGTCAGTGATCCCTTCGAGCGTTCTGGTCCGGCGCTGGTGTTCACCTTCATGCTGGGCGGCCGTTTGGTTGTCTGGTATCAGACCAGTCGCAAGGAGGCTGCCGATTTGGCGGCCATCAATCAGGCGCAAGCGAATGGCCTCAAACAGGAGTAGATAATGGACTGGAGGAGTGTGTACTTGACCATTTACCACATAATAAAAAGCAGAAAATTAGCAATCAAATTCAACCACATAGTCGTCGTTCATTAATCGCACATGTAAACAGCTTTGTTTTAGCACAATTAGTTAATTAATTTCAAACTCAATTGGTGCCCCGAAAGAATCCTCAAATCGATAATCATATAGCAAAGTTATTAAAATTAAATTGAAAATTGTATGTAGAAATTATAGAGAAATCTAAATTGATTAGTTTTTTTTTTCACTTTGGTGCCAAAATGACAGAATACATACTCGTATTATATAATTAATATATATAAAATGATACATAAATAATTGCGAAAGTGTTCAGGTTATAATTAATAATAAACGAGTAAAGTAACAGTATAGCTATAAAGACAAAGACCATTAAATCATTACAAATTCACAAAACGAATCCTTTAAATTACGACATTTTAGCAACAATTTTAATAAATTTGAATTAACTCATACTCAATCAATCGAATGTTTCAACAATTATTTAACATCATCAGTCGCGTTCTGTTTATCTTTATAGTTTTAGCGATTAATTGAGATTATATATATATGCTCTGGTCAAGAGTGTGTGCTATGCTCCGAGTGCATTTCGTGATGTATATCTGTATTATCTGTGCAAGCTTATTCCGAGCCTGTGCTGAGCAGCTTCAATGCCTTTTGCAGATTCTCAATGGCCGATTTCACGTCATCATAGTTGAGGGCGCTGCCCGCATATTTGCAATACTTCTGCGCCTTGATCATTTGATCTGGAGTTATCTGGACGCCAACAATGGGCACAATTGGATTGTACATGCTCGCATTTTGATTCGCATTCGGCACATAGGGCACAAAGCCACCTGGTTTCTCCTCATCCACTGGTGGACTGGGCAATTTGTTCGGATTGTTGAGCACCTCCTCGGCCGTAGGGGGTGTTATATTATGTGCAGCTGGTGTCGATGGCGGCGGAGTTGGCTCCACGGGCTCTACGTATGCTGGCGGAGAATCACCGGCTGAATTGTCTGGTGGTGTAACGCCCGCAGCACCGTTCTCATTGCTTTCGCCGCCGAAATCAGCGGATTCGTCGTCATCGGGAAATGGACCCGGTATGGGAGTTTCTCCGTTCTTCAGGCAATTGTGTATGTAGGCAGCCTTGTACTTCGCATACTTGCGATTGTGCAGCGACTCCTCGCTTAGCTCTCCAAAGGTTAGCAATATGTCGTACAGCACACCGCTGGAGTAATACGCCTTGACAACGTTTCTGAAAGCAACACACAGTTGTAGCTCATCTAGGATTCGCTTTGAGATGGATTCACACTTACTTGCCAAAGTTCTCCTCGCGATCCTGTTTGTCGGCGTAAAGAAAGAGCTTCAGTGCATAGTTTTCAATATGCGCCTGAGCTGCAATGTCGTTAGTTATGGCTTCGTTGTCCACCTGCTGTTTCTTCAGCTGTTCCAACCAATCCATAATTGCTGTAGAAAAAAAAACAAAAGCAAACATGAATGAGTCATAGTTCTAATGCGTTCTTATTATTTCACTTACCCAGAAGCAATTTAGTCTCCTCAGCTGTCTGCGAAGATGCCTTTAGTCCCACTTGCAGCGCACTTTAAAATAAATTTATATGTTAATAGTATTGTTTATTTTTACTTCTTGTTGTTGTGGTATTTCTTTCACACACAAAGAGACAAACTTACTAGAGTCTGGCCCAATAAGCAATGACGACATCGCGCGAATCGTGCTCTTGCGCCAGCTTAAGAAAATGCTGTATCGATTTCAGCGATGCTGGACATGGTGGAAACTCCATGTTTAATTAATAATAATTATATACTCAATGCAAAATTCTAGAAGCTTTATTGAGAGGCAGCCGAAAATATTTTGATGACTTGCCAGTGTTGCCACACTATTACAATAGTGATTTATACATTTTCAGGGTGACCGTGCCTTGAGATTTAATATGTTTGCTGAGTGCTACCCATAATCGATAGACTGTTGTAGAAACAGGCGGCAGTGCTGCCAGCTCCTCTACACAAAAAAAGGCCGGCTAAGCTCAAAAAATAGACAGAAAGCGGATAGTTTTCTTTAAAATGAACAAAAGTCTGGACAACCAGGCATATTTTCTGGATAGGGTACGTTTAAATTATTTTCCAGAAATCGCAGTTTTTAAAAAGGGCAAAAGTGACCGTAATTGATAAATTGTGTGAGCGACTTAACAATTAAAAGAGGATGAATAAAGGGATAAAATAAAATTAAAAAGGAACTTTTTTTCGGATAGGGGACGTTTAAAATATTTCCGGAAATCGGAGTTTCAAAACGGACAGATCTGCCCTCAAATAGGACAAAGGGCAACACTGATGGGCGACAATTTAATTTTGCCTCAAAGTTAAGCTAAATACCAAAACAAAAAATACCGTGTTTTGGAAACCAAGGCTGCCACACGTTTGAAAGCTGGTGAAGTAAACAACAGATAAAAACAACAAGTTTCGGACAGCTGAAATTTGCTTCTTTTTTCATCCAAACTTGGACTCGACCCCACTGGCGGTGAAGTAATCTATCTTCACAACAATTTGTTCAGTCTTTTATCAACGCTGCAATCGTTTGGTTAGTATAGTTTTGTGCTGTTATCTGCTGTGTCGGCGCACTTTGCACTTTGCACCGCAAAATAAATCTGCATAATGAAAGTTCTAATATAAAAATTAAATATTATTCATAGGTTCAACAAGATGTCGCTCTCGAGGCCTTTGTATTCGCTTTTCGGCAGCTATTTGGAGCAGCTTTTTAATCATCCTGTGCGCACAAAATGCGTGACGGCGTAAGTAGAGGACAGACAGACAACAGTTCTGTTTAATTTACAGGGTATTAATAGTAAATTGTAAATTGCAGCGCCGTCTTGGCCACCACGGCAAATGTTACCTCCCAACGCATTGCGGGCGCCAAGAAATTGAATCAACACAGTGTCTTTGCCTACGGCCTGTTTGGCCTTATCTTTGGCGGAACTGTTCCACATTATTTCTATCAGATTGTGGAGCGTTTGTTCAGTCATGATCTGCGCTTCAGGAAATTCTTCTTGTTCCTGTCGGAGCGTTTAGCTTTTGCGCCACTGTATCAGTTCTTGTCACTCTACTTTTTATCCCTGTTCGAGGTAAGTTTTGTTAGTCTCTCAAGGAAGTTTCTCAATTTAATGTTGATTTCTTCTCTCTTTTACAGGGCAACTCGCACAGCACAGCTTTGAAGAATGTGGAGAAGCTTTACTGGCCAGTGTTGCGTGCCAATTGGCGTTACCTATCCCTGGCCGTCTTTCTGAATATTGCCTATGTGCCGCCAATGTTCCGTTCCATCAGCTCGGGCATCATTGCCTTCATCTGGGTGGTTTATATTGCCCAGAAACGTCGTCGCCTTCAGGAGAAACTGGCAGCAGCCGAGAAGACAAAATAAGCACATTCCATAAAGGGAAAACGTTTTATCTATATATATGTATTTACGCTGGACTCTTAACTGTCTCTTAACTTATCTGTGCCGGGGTTTCAAAGGTTTCCAACGAGGCCAATAATGTATATGTGTGTAGTATGTGTGTGTGTGTGTTCACTTAAGATTAGCCCGGCGCTTCTTATCGCCTCACTTACCTATTTTTGTATATCCATAATAAAAAGAAACAATTAGAAATGCATTTGAAATGGCAACAAATAATAGATTAATATTTATTTAAAAACGCAGCTTAAGACTAGCAAATAATCGAGTATGTTTCGAGTATTATTGGCATAATAATTAATATTCTTTGTTTCTGGTCGTGACTAGATATTATGAATTAGCTACGAAAAATTCAAAGAAAGGCCTAGAGACAAATCAATTGTACAACTTAGTTATTATATATAGGGAATGCGTCTAAAACGAAACAAAAAACAACTATCTTAAAGGATTAGGAGAGTGTCTCTGTGCATATGGTGACTATATATATGTATATATATATCTGACTAGTATGGAATGCGCTTTACAGCTCGCCGCACATCTTGCGCAGCGATTCGGTTAACACTCAAAAAGCAATCGCCGAGGGACTTCGACTATGGTTATGATTATGATGCATCGGTGTGCCATGATGACCATGGGCCATGGGCGTGCCCGGTGAGCTGGCGCGACTGAAGCAACTGGAGCAGCAGCTGGAGGCGTCATTGTCCACAAGGTCGTCGCCATCGCCATTGCTAATACCCCCCTCCGCGTTCGTCTTGTGATGATAGGGTATGGGGCGTTTTCGCGCACTGCAATCATTAAAATTCAGATTAGTTTAAAGTTACTTAAATTTAATACACAGAAAAAAATTAAAAATTTCAATTGAAAACTTACCAAACTGAAAATTGTAATCAACCGAAAATGAAAGTAAACTAAAACCTTTTTTTAAAGAAATATAAATTGTAATAAAATCGAAGATGACATAATTTATTGTGCACATTAACTAAATAGCATAATTAAGTATTTAGATCAGCGGTGGGCACGCAGTGGCTCCGGGAGCAGCGAGTGCTCCCAACTATTATTCTGACTCGCTGTTGATGTTGTTGTTATTGTTCGTGCCCACCGCTGATTTAGATAATCATAATCAAGTTATTACAAATACATTTTACAAGCAGCCTACAGAAGAAGTACAGAAAAAATAATATATATATTAAGAAAGCCAATTTGTTGATAAAAAATATATAATTGTAATTAATTCCTGAGTTTAGCTGTAAGAAAAGAAAATCAATTAAACTTGCTAAAAATTATGACTTTGTTCTTTATGTTTTGTATATTGGAAATGGAAACTCAAATGAAGCGGGCAACCTGCTAACGTCTTGGTTTTGTGCTGCGTGGGGAGGAGCGACGGCTACAAAAATTAATTAATTAAAAAAAATTAAAGTAAGAAATCAATAAATATTAAAATTAATAAATCATATTTTGAAGGTTTTATAAAAATTAATAGAATTTAAATTGTTAATAATTTCTTTTCTCGTAGGTCACCTTGTAATCCGACGTCTGTCCAGAAAGCTGGGCGAACCACGTCGTCGGGGTATGGATGGCGAGCGGGAGCCGGACTGTGATGTGCCAGAGCCGCTGCTGGATGAGCTGCCGGAGCTGCTGCGCGACGAGCAGCTGGAGCGGGACGAATGCGAGCCGGAGCGGGATCTGGAGCTGCCCGAGGCACTGCGACTGCTCGAAGAGCTGTAACGTCTGCAAATAAACAAGCAAGTTTAGTATTCAGAATCATTTCAACTAACAAAACCAATGTGAAGGAAATATGTTAGAGTAAAATGGTAAGCACCAAAATTCCTATTTCAGACGGAACTATCGAATCGATATCAGCCAAAAACTTCGATTTTCAATTTATAAGATATAAATTAAATTTAATTCTTATTTTTAATTTTTATGTAAAAAGTCAAAAATAAACGTTAACATTCAATTTTTAATAAAAAGTTGTGAAATAAAGTTGTGATATTTTCAATAAAAATAAAAAATAAGTTTTTTTTTATTTTTATTTTAAATGTTTCAAATAAGAGTTATTCCGTAACTTTTATTTTAAAAATCAAAAATAAAAGTTAAAGTAATACTATTTTTTGGTATTTTTATGATTTCTAGTATATTTTTGGAGTTTTTTGTATCAATTGGTATGTTTTTTTTGCCAATAACTACTTCATACATACACCCAGGGTAAGTATATGTGGATGTTAATCAAGTTATTAAAAAAAATATACTTTTAACAAAAAAGATTAGATGCAGATTTCTTAAAATAATCTTATCATTTAAATTCCGTTTGAATGACACAAAAATTTCTTTAAACCATTAAGTACCCATGGAAAATTTAGAATTTTTGTAAGTGCTTTTTTTTTCTACTTTTTTCCTCGATTTTTTAAACAAATGTTATAATGCAGACAAATTTAAAAAATCTCTTTGCTAGTATTTTTTATGATTTTTTGAAAATCGCTATAAATTACTTTTTTAACTCCTTTTTTCTCTTTTCATACAAAAAGTGTCATTTTAGCAATTTTCGAAAAATCCTTAAAAAAATACTAACAAAGAGATTTTTGAAATTTGTTTTTTTCAGTCACTCTTAGAATTGTTTGTAGAATTTTTGTTCAGAATCAGTTTTGATAGATTTGCAACACTTACGATCTGGAGCGGCTGTTGGAGCGATGATGATGATGCCGTCCGCTGCTCGTGCGTCGTTTGCTCCGGCTGCTGCTGCGTCTGGAGCGGCTGCGACTGCGACGCGCTGCACTCTCAGCGGCAGCGACTGTGGCGGTCGACACCTTGGAGACAATGGCGTCCACCAGCGTGCTGTCCGCTAAAGCGGCAACCAAGGGCTGTGGATCGTGAATTTTGAATGGTTTTATAACAATCTTTGGTTTCTGTTGCTGGTGATGATTATGACTACTATGATGATGATGATAGCTTAAACTATTGCTAGACGACACATTGAAGCGACCACCATGTGGCAAAGTTGGATGATGGCCCAGCAAGGCGAGTCCAGCAGCGGCAGCTGCAGCCGCCGCCGCATTGGCGCCACCACCACTAAGGGACAACAGACCAGCAGCACCACCGCCATGATGATGTCGGCCATGATGATGATGTTGATGCAGCTGATGGCCACCAATGGCAGCAACAGCAGCAGCACCGCCGGCTGTGGCCAACAGGCCATGGCCATAAAGATTGGGATTGTACATGGCCAGACTACGTTGCTGTTGCTGATCCCGACGACTCAGCAGCAATGGTTGCAAGTTGTTGTTCTGATTCTGTTGCTGATTCTTGCATATATTGTAATGTGTTGCCGTCAGCAATGGACCATGATTCAGGCGATTTGTGGTACGATTATATGTGCCCGGTGTGCCGGCCAAGAAAGGCAACGCATTGGGATTAGTATGAGCAGGAGCAGCACCACCAACACCACATGCATGATTGTTATTGTTACTGTTGTTGTTACTGTTATTGTTATGATTATGATTATGATTATGGTTAGTATTATTATTATGTCTACTGTTGGGATTGTTATTCAGCGTGCGATTGTGAAAAATTCGTTTCGTTTGATGATGTTGTTGTTGCTGTAGATGTTGTTGTTGTGGATATTGTTGTTGTTGATGTTGTCTATGATTGTATTTAGTTGTTGCAAAGTTAGTTGCTGATGTTGCTGTTGTTGTTGCTGCTGCAGTTACAGCTGTTGTTGCTGTGTTTAGTTGTGCAGCTGCTGGCATTGTTGTTGTTGTTGCTGTTGTTGTTGGACTCTTGACGCCACCAATCTGGCAAATTGGCGGCGTATTTGTGTCTCTTTTATTATTATGAAACTCCGCCAGCTTTTGCTCCATCAACAAATCCAAAGGCGGCGGTGTTGTTGTTGTCGTCGTCGTCGTTGCTGTTGTTGTTATTGGACATGTTGCTGTCGTTGTCAATGTTGTTATTGATGTTGTCAGTGGGTTAATTAAAGCAATTACATTGTTAGCCACAAGAAATTCATTCAACGAGTTACGTTTGTTTGTCAACGCCATCACCAACTGAGAGGAATCTTGTCCACTTACTTCGCTGCCAGCAACATCTTCTCCAGCTTCTCCATTCTTCTCCAGCGTTTTGATCTTCTGCTTGGCCTTGGCCGCTATGCCCGACTTGAGTTGCTCCAGCAGGCGTTTCTCTTGCTGCTCATCGCGTTCTCGCCTGCCCTGCTGATAATCCTCGAGAGCGGCAACAACGACGCCACTCGTTTCCGCATCGCTGCCATCGTCGCTCTGGGCACGCAGACGCACCACTGGCGTCGGTTTGGAGTCGTGGCTCTTTGATTGTTGTCGCTTTTTGTCCAGGATGATGTCCTGGTAACGCTCGGGATTGCGTTCCGCCGGCGAGTAGCGCAATTCGGATGAATTGGAGCTGCCGGAGCGTCGTTTGCTGGCTCGGGGACTGGGCGTGTTGCCCTTATCCTTGGTCTTTACTTTCTCTTTCTCCTTGTCCTTCTCCTTCTCCCTCTCCTTCTCTTTGTTCTTGGAGCTGCGCTTGGGTGGCGTTCCAAAGCGTTCCTGCTTGATGCTGCTGCCCTTGGTCACCTCGGGGGTTTGACTGCGTCGCAGCTGCTTCTTGGGCGAGGGCGTGCCCGCCTCGCTGTGGGCGGAACTGTCGCTGCTGGAACTGTCCGAGCTGGAGCTGGAGCTGGATGCAGCGCGTTTGCGTTTCGTCTGCTCCAAAGCCACCATCACCGACTTTGTGCCGAGTATATCATTAACGGTGTCTTCGGCTGCCTTGAAGGGATTGAAAGCGGGCGTCGATTTCTTGGGCGGCACAGTGGCTTCAGCGGAGCGACTGCGTCGTGGCTTCTTCGGCGCAGAACGGGAACGAGAACGCGAATAGCGATCCAATTTACGTTCCTCACGACGCTCCTTGCTGCGTTCCCGTCTCGCTGGACGCTCCTTGGACGCCGCTTTGCGTGGTCGCTCCTTAGATCGCTGACGCTCCTTGGAGCGTTGTCTCTCCTTGGAGCGACGTCTGTCCTTGGAGCGTTGTCTGTCCTTGGAGCGTACTCGCTCCTTGGAGCGTTGTCTTTCCTTGGAGCGTTGTCTATCCTTGGAACGTGCTCGATCTTTCGACTTGGAGCTCAATCTCTGATTGGAGCGTGCTCTCTCTTTCGAGCGCAGTCGCTCCTTGGAAAGTTGTCGCTCCTTGGAACGTTGTCGCTCCTTGGAGCGCTGTCTGTCTCTAGAGCGCACTCGCTCCTTTGATTGTTGTCGCTCCTTGGAACGTTGTCTCTCCTTGTTGCGTTCCTTTGATCTTTGGCGTTCCTTTGACTTGGGTCTTTCCTTGGATCTCTCACGATCCTTGGACTTTTGTCGCTGTTTCTCCTTCGATCGCTGTCGATCCTTCGATCGCTGTCGATCCTTGGAGCGTCGTCGCTCCTTGGAACGCTTTCGCTCCGCATCTCGCCGCGGCGGCGTTCGAGCTACCACCGCACGATCCTTGGATTTTTGACGTCGACTGTCCGTCGAGGAATCATTGCGTCGTCCCTTGGCATCCTTGCGTCGCTCTGGCGAACGACCACGGAAAGGATTGTCACGCGGTGTGCCATTTTCCTCAGCCGGAGCACGAGATTTGCCCGATTTCTTCTCTTTACGCGCCGGGGAACTGTAAGAGAAAGGTTCAAAATAAGGGAGTATTCTAGTGTAGAATTTTGAAAAAATCTAAAAATTTTTAGATTTCGATTTTTTTAGACCAGCGGTGGGCACGCAGTGGCTCCGGGAGCAGCGGCTGCTCCCAACTTAGGTAGACTCAAATAGATGCGAGCCCACCGCTAGTTTAGACATTCAAGAATATTCTATTAAAAGGATTTTTCAAAAATTCCTATTATATCATGAGTAATAGCCGTTTGAAAACTGTGAACGCGTTTTTCTCGAAACTATTGTTTTCGAGCTGGCGGTAAGGATATCTCGAGTTCTAATGAACCGATTTACTTTAAAGTTGGAAAGGATGTTCTCTATAAATCTCTTCATCTCGTGAGTCTTGCCTTAAACAAAAACTTTTCATTTAGTATTTTTAAAAAATTCGGAATTTTTTAAAAAAATCGGAAGAAAAAAATGTTGTTTTTCAAACTTTTTTTTAACTTATACGATAGCGGCATCTATAATAATTCAGAATCCGTCTGTTGTTTATGTTTCACATCACCAGGAGGGTTGGAATAATGCACGCCAGGACACCCTACCTTTTTTGGACCCCCTACTTTGACTGCTCATAACTTTGTCAATTTTAATTCATGCCTCTACACTAGAAAACCCCCTTAAGAAATTGTATTGGAAATTGTAACTTTAATTGTGGCTACTCACTTGGAACGCGCCGAATCCGTGGAGCTGGCACGTGCCCGATGCTTCTTCTTTAGTTTCTTATCGCGTTTCTTCTGCATAATAAAAGAATATAAATTATTAGTAAAATGCATAATACAAAATTAAGGGCAACTTTGCTAAAAGTCTAACTGTTAGCAATATTTTTGTTGTTTTGCATAATTATTATAATTTAGTATTAGATATATAACATTATTCATTCATTATATGATATATATGGCAGATGATACGAGTATGTGTTAAAAGTATCTCAGATGGTTTCTCGCTCGAAACTCGAAATTTAGACAGCGGCTTTTTTGTTTTCTTTTTTTGTTTGCAGTGTTTTTCTCAAGCGTTGTTCTTTCTTTCTTTTTTGAGGAAGTTGTTCGTTTATAACAATAAATTGTTGTTATTGCAGTTGTTGTTATTGTTATTATTGTTGTTGTATGTACATACTATAATATTCTTAAAGAAAACAGACAAATGAAAGTACTTACAAAACTACAAGAGAGCCTTTGAAAGCTATCCTATATCAATGAAGCGCCAAGGGTTTTTTATAAACAAAATATAAATTTCCTTTTTTTTTTGTCGTTTCTTAAAAGTTACTTGTAAAATTGATTGGATGTTTGGTTTTTTTGTTTTTTGAAAACTACATTTAAAACACAAAATCTAACGCAATCATTTTAAGAAAAACTAAATATCTAAGGGGGGAAACCAGTATAAGAGGTTGAAATTCGAGTTTTTAGTGATTTTTTTTAACTGAGATTGAATTTTTGGAATTAGTTTAAGCTTAGAGATTAGTTTATTGCTATTTTAAACTACACAGTTTTGTTCCTAAATCATTATTCTTTCGTAAGCATTAAATTTTCGAAGAATAGGAACCACATTTTAATCAAAAAAGTTGAAAATTGCACTTTTTGGAGGTGTTTTAACAAAATGTCGTTTTTTTTTTTTAATCATTTTTTTACCTTTCAAAAAAAATAAATGTTATTTAATAATAATATCCAATTTTAATTTGGTTGTTATTCAAGGTATTTGAATAAAAAATATTCACACAAATTTTCAGATCGATTGGTCAATAAATTTTCGAGCTGGGATTCCTGCAAGTTGAAAAAAAGTCGTTTCGAGAAAAACGCATTTGAAAAAACGTTAATATCTTCGGAACTATTTGGAATTTCGTTTTAAAACTTTAGCTACATATTCTTGAATAGTTCTACTATCAACTTATGAAATAAAAAAAAACAACGATTTCTTGAACCATCTTAACTGGATTCCCCCCTTAAGAGACTATGCACAAAGTTAACTGAAGGTAACATTATTTTAAAGAGCGTAGATGTTATAACTTTTAAAATAAAAGTTACAATAACAATAATTTTTTTAATACAAAAATATATTTGTTGATACTAATAAAATTAATTTTATTTCTTTTAGAATTTCCGTAAATTTTATCTTCGATCTCTGTCTATAAGTAAAATTTGTGCATCACTCCAAACAAAAAATAAAATTTCGACTAGCTATACGAACTGAAGAAGAACTAATTTAAAATTCAAACGAAAACAGGTTAATAATACTAGATTGTGAATGCGTTTGAAGCCTTTGTTTTTACCTTTTACATTATTTTGTGGGGTGAATTTTGTATAGATTTTATTATCTCTATTTTATATTTGTTTATTTTACTTTTGTCAATCTTTTTTAAATGCTTTATAATATTTGATTTATGTGATAGATTATGCTTTATATGCGTTGAGGTTTTTATAAGTAGTTTCAAAACTTTTATTATTGTTATTAATATTATTATTAGTAAATGTTTCATATATATTTTTATTGGTGGAAAAAAGAAGAAGTAAATAAGCAAGAGAAGAAATGGCGTATGTTTAATATTTTGGTGAACAATTGAAAAAAACAACATAAAAAAACGATCAAGTCAATCGAGTTATCATCATATAATCATATACTATATAATACACACATACATATAGTATATATATATATATATAAATTTAGAGATAGATATAGAGAGGAAGACAATTATATATATCCATGAATGTACACAATTTGTTAGAGAGAAAATGTTATACATCATTTATGGCAGAGTTGTATATATTTATATTTAGTATATGGGCGATTATATAGAGAATTAGTTAAGAGAGTGATTATAAGAGTTTATAAAAAAGGTTAAAATACATGATGGATTTAACTGGTTTTATTTGAAAACTCTTTAGGGTTTGGGGGGAATTTCAACGCTCATTACTTAGATTTTTGTTTATTTAATTTTAGATCATGCATTTGCATTACCTTATCCTTTTTGGCTTTCTTGCGTGCGCTCTTCAACTCACGCTCCGCATCGCTGCTGTTGCCCTCATCATCATCCTGATCCGAATCCTTATCCTTATCGCTATCGGCGCTATCGCTGCCACTGTATTTACGCTTACGGGATTTCTTCTTTTTCGACTTACTGCAAGTAGAATGTTTTCAATTTGATAAGTTTAATCATTGCTTACACACATGTATAACTGAAATAGAGGGGACTCTATTAGTTCATCTATTATTATATTTTTGGTCTGTCTAACTCCCATTTTCAGCAGCAACAACATTAAGAAGTTTTTGTTTTTTTTTTGTTATAGGTTTGATTAACTTGTGGTTTAAGTGCTTTACCTTCAATCGAAATACTGCTCAAAATTGCATTGTCTTATTTAAATAGTAGTAGGTAACAATAATAATAGAAAGAAAGATGAGAAAGTAATTTGCTTTAATTTGTTGCAAACACAGTTGGAATTCTTTTTATTTGTTTCCTTCTTAAACTTTATGCTTGGTTTATTTGTTGTGCGTGTGTGTGTGTGTGTTGGGTGTGTGTAGTTTTCTAGCTGGTTTTCAATTTGACAACATGATAAATAATATAATCGAATTTCTACTTACCCATATATTTTTTTTTTTGGTTATTATAAAAATGAAATGATATGTGAGTTAGGTAGTGTGTGTGTGTTTGTGTGTTCTTTTGGTTGTGCGAGTGTGTTTTAAAATATGGATCAGCGGTGGGCACGAAATCTGAATTCGGGAGCAGTACAACAGAGTCTAACCTAAGTTGGGAGCAGCCGCTGCTCCCGGAGCCACTGCGTGCCCACCACTGATATAGATAGTTAGAAAGGAAGATAGATAGATACAAATAGATAGTGAGAGAGCCCATAGAACCCTGCGCATAGTTAATACGGAAATAAAACGAGTTTTACTGTCGAAGTTTTATCTATTTGGAAAACGCATTTGAAACATTTCATATCATATATCATTTCATTTTGTTATTTGTTTATAAGTGTTTTGTTAATTAATTATAAGCTCATTTATAAACTAAACTTATATGTGTGTTTGGTGTGTGTGTGTGTGTTTGTTTATGCAAATTCATTAGTACATAACTTTTCGCTTCTTTTTACTTTCTTTCTCATATGAGTCCCTTTTGTGGTATCAGTTTCATTTTGAGTTTCAAATGCAATGTAAAAGAAGGAGTAGAGACGGAAAAACACAAAAATTGATTAAGCAGTTGTTTTGTTAGTTTTTTTACAAGTTTTTCAATTTTTTCATTTCATTTTCTCACGTTTTTCAACAACAACAAACAACAATATATAGTATAAAGATAGATAGATCAGGAGACTAAATAAATCAAGACTAACTAATAAACAGTTTTACAATGAAACTAAAAAATAGATACATTTTATGACTTTGACAAGTTGAAAATAAAGTTTTAATAAACTATACATAGATCGATTTGAACAGAGGTCTACAATTTTAAAAAGATTCTTCGTTAGCTTCGTTTCCTTTCCACTTCTTACCTTTCTTTCTTGTGCTTCTTGGACTTTTTGTTCTTCTTGTCCTTTTTGCGCTCTGGACTTGCCGAACTGCAAAGCAAAAGAAATCAAATGTTAGTTGCTAGTTGAATATATTTTAATTTTGTTTATAATTAACCTTTCTCTGGCGCGCTTCTTTTTCTTCTTTTTGTCCGACTTGGAGACATGCTCGCGCTCATCGCCACTGTTGGCCAATGCATCCTTGCCAGCTGCGGGCTCATCCCGCTCCCGGGATGGCGTACGCAACAGAGCATAACGTTTGCCCGTCTCCTTGTCCTTGCCTCCTGCTGCTGCTGCGGCCGCTGCCGCCGCTGCGAGGCTTTCACGCTGCGCGTCCAGCTCCTTTTGCAGTGCCACGCTCTTGGCCAAATCCTCTTTGGCCTTGCGATCGCTATCGAAGCTGCTGCCCTCCACAAAGTACTCGGATATGTTGAACGCCTCGCGCAACTTGGCGTTCTTCTGCTGCTGTGCCTCAGCTATTTGATGTGTTTCACGCACGCTGCAAAAGAAAACGAAAAACAAACAAGAGATTAGTTTGGATCTAAGGCAAGAATTGCAAATAAGAGTTAAGAACAAATGTCTAAAAAAAATTTTAATATTTTTAGTAAAAATATTTAGGTGAATAAAAATATCTCAGCTGTACATAATTTGCTTAAAATATGCTGAAAAAGGATTAATCTTTTATATAAAAATCAATTTTCACTCTTATATTTGATCTATGGCATATTATTTTAAGCTATAATTTAATTTTTCAATTGAAAAATTGTACAATAAATATATTATTATAAGAATTAAGAATTAGAAATATTTAAATGATTTTTAAATAATAATTAAAATTTTGTATAATACTTTTTTTTTAATTCTATATATATTGTTTAGATTAAAAGTAAGAGTTGAAAATAACTTTATATACTAAAAATCAACAGATTATAATTTAATTTTAGTTTGGAAAGATTAAACAAATATGTATATTATTAATAAAAATAAAAAATAAGAATTGTTTTAATGATTCTTAAATATAAAAATGAATATTTAAGTCTCATATTATTTCTTTTTTCTAGAATATTACTTAGATCAAAAGTATGAGCAAATTATAATTAGCAAATTATAATTTAATTTAAAAGTGGTTTTAGTGATTTGTAAATATAAGTGATTTTTAATTATATTATTTCTAATTTCCAGGATATTATTTAGATCAAATGTGAGAGTTGCAATTAATTTTATATAATAAAAATCAACCAATAATTTGCATATTTGTCCCTAAAAGTTTAATCATTAAAATTTAAAACAAATATATGTATATATTCAATATATATATTGTCAGTAAAATTAAAAAAAAAAAATAATTGTTTTAATTAATATAATAAGTATCACAGTATAATAAGTATCATATTATATGTATATAATTTCCAGAATATTACTAGATCAAAAATAAGATTGACTTTAATTTTATAAAATAAAAATCAGCAAATTATAATTTAATTTTAATATGAAAAATTATAAAATAAATATATTTTTAATAAAATTTGGAAAGTAAAAGTGGTTTTAAGGATTTGTAAACATAAAAAGTGATTTTTAGATATATTATTTCTAATTTCTAGAATATTATTTAGATCAAAAGTGAGAGTTGCAATTAATTTTATATAATAAAAATCTACAAATAATTTTCATATCCTTGAAGTTTAATTGTTATGGTCCCTATTTAATAATCCCTGTTTAAAGACCAAGGATAGACTACCTCGCCACCGCTGCACTGCCCGCGCCCAGGAGCAATGTTTCCAGCCATGTGCTCGACGAATGCTTCAGTAGTTCGAGCAGCGCCGGCAGCGCTTTGTTGCCACGCTCAATGATATTGATTTTAGTGGATTGTCGACGAGTGTGTTGTTGTTTCAGCAATTCCCGTTGGCAGCAGCTGGCATCAGCTGTTTGCTGGCTGTGCTCCGCCTTCACCTTCGTTACTTCCTGTGGGCATTGCGTCATCATTGCTGGACTCTGGCAGACGCAGGCGCAGTCGTTGTGCGTCTTTCTGGCCATTGCTGGTCGCCTGTTCTTCTTGGCGCCGCTTGCCAAAACCGGCCGCAATGGCTTGAACTTCTTGGCCACAGCCGCATAGTTGAGTGCCGCCGCTGTTGTTGTTGCTCCTGTTGTTGTTGTTGTTGTTGCTCCCTGTGCCGTAAAGTGGAAACTCTCATACTTGGCTATATACTCGCGATTGTCGTGCTGAAAGTATTGTGCCTTGCATTTCCTGCCAGATCCACACCCAATTATTGCCTGACTTGTGTTGTTGTTGTTGTTCTGATTGTTGTTGTTGCTGTTTCTCTGTTGGTTATTGTTGTTGTTGTTGCAGCCGGTTGCGTGTCCTGCGCGTTTGCGACGCTTGCGTCGCTTCTTGGCCTTAACCACATGCAACGTGGTGGATGCTTTTGTAGTCGCTGTCGTGGTGGAGGAGGAGGTGGAGGTGGCAGTTGCCATTGCCGTTGCCATTGCAGTTGCCGTTGCTGTTGTTGTTGTCGTCGTGTTGTTCGTGTAGATTTCCGAGCAGAGCATTTCGTGTGTGGAGAGTTCAAGTGTCTCTTTTTATAAGGGTTGCAAATTGAAAAGTGGCAAGTGGATGTTTTTTATGCCAAATGCAGAGAGCGCTTTCTATGGCTTATTACATTTTCTTTATATTTTATTTATATAAATTTAATTATTTTTAAGTTTTGAAATATACTTTATGTTTGTATGAAATATTATAAAATTTTCTTTTAATTTTATGTATATAAATTTAGTACTTTTAAGTTTTTAAAAGTACTTTTTTTTGTATAGAATATTAAATTTCCACAATTTGAAAAGGAAGACCGCGGATGCTTTTTTAATTATTAAATATTATTTGTAATAAATTACATATATTAGTTTTTGTTAATTTTCAGTTTTTTAATGGACATTTTTTTTTACTTTTTTGTATAGAATGTTTTTTAAATTTGTTTTTAATTTTATGTATATAAATTAAATACTTTTAATTTTTTAAAAGTACTTTTTTTGTATAGAATATAAAATTTCCACAATTTAAAAAGGAAGACCGCGGATGTTTTTTAATTTTCAAATATTATTTGTAATAAATTATATGATTCTTTCACAATTATTTATATTATTCTCTTACACTTGTAAATTTTATTTTTTTATTCTTCTTGGATTCCGCAATTTATTTAGGAAGAGCGTTGATTATAAAGTATTAAATAGTTTACCTAACTACTTGTATTTTTGTTGTATTATTTAATAATTACTTCAATGTTTTTACCCACAATTTGTTTAATTATTGAGTTATAAAAAGTAATATTTTTAGATAATTTCAGTTATTTTGTCACAATTTATATTATTTATATGTGTATATAAACCTTAATATTTTTCCACAATTTGTTCAGGAAGAGCGTCGATTCAAATATATTAAATAATCTTTTTAATTATAGTTATTTTCCACTTTTTATTTAGGAAGACCGCGGATTTAAATATATTTATGTTTATACTAGTATGTTTATATCTTAATAAATTAAATTTTATGCTTTGCGCTTTTATAAAAATTTGTGATTTATTATTAGACACGTTTGTGAATTTATATAAATATTTATTTTATTTATTTATTTACCATATAAAAATATTTGCTTTATTTATTTATTATTTGGAAGACGTTGGATTATCGTTTTATATAAATTTAAACACTACATTTGTGTTTATTCACTGATTTTCTGTAACATTTTGGAAGACGTTGCGTTATATTTATATTTTATATTATAATTAATTTAATTACCATTTGTTATGCTAATTAATTACTCCGTTTTGCAACGCACACGTTTGACTCCGTTTAGTGACTAAGACTAAAACTAATTACAAGCTAAGTTTGGAAGACTTATTTAGTGATTTGTTGCTTTCAGTTTAGTGGTTCAAGTGTGGTGCTCACATTACAGTGTCTGTTAATTATCCACTCTGCTCCACTTGGTATTTAATTCATCCACAATGATAGCAACCACTAGTTTCATTTTAAACAAAAGACAACGACGCTGCTAATCCGCTGGCTGATGGATTCCTTCTCGGTTCTCCCGCCTCCTCCTGCCACAGTTGTATGCATTTCCATGTTTTCTTCGATTTGTGCTCCTAGTTGAAAACTTAAAGGGCTTCATTTGCATTTGCCTTGCCCACATTTTCAACGGCTTTTCATGCTTGCCACTTTCTGTGTCGTCTATTGATTTTTCCAGCACCCCAGGCAGCGCTCCTGGATTGCTCTGTGACTCCTGTTTGTGCAGCCATCACATGTCGTTGTCAAGGTTTCTTTTTAACAGGTAGTTTTCTTATTTATATATTATTTATAAATTATAATTTATATTTCTATAATTTATTTATATTTATAATTTTCCTGAGCGCGTCTGCCAAGCGCTTTTGAATATGTGCCTTGGCTTTGGAAGACTTGATGTGACTGAGAGAGAAAATCTTTGCAGCAGCTTTTATTTTCTCTACAACTCGACTCCAGTGTTTTGATTGGCAGCGGGAGCAGGATTGGGCGTGGGTTTGGGTGGTGGCTCCAGCGCGTGCTGTGCGCGCATGTGGATTGCAAACTAATGCCCGTTGACAGCTGGCAGAGATTTTGACACGCGTTTTTAGTTGAAGCGTTTATTGATTTGTCAACTCTGGCGCCCAATTTGATGTTTAAATTACATAATTCTAAATGTAACTAACTTTAGTTTAATTATACTTACGCTACGCGTCCAAATTCATCCTTGGCCAAATCGGTTTTGCCTTGTCCCATTAATTTCTGACGATACGAGTCCACCTGCGCTTTGATCTCCTCCGGCGTACGTCTGTTTGGAGCACAAAAAAAATATGAACAATTAATATAAACACATTTTTTATTCTTTTAGTTAAATTTAAAGTTTTTTATATGTAATTCTTATTAATTCTTTAATAGTATATATTATATTACTTAATTTTATTTTAATTTTTATAAATTTATTTGGTCATCTGTTTTTAGTTGACACTCAATAAATAAATAAACTATTAAATTTTGTACCTTGTGGACTAAATTTGTAATGAGTTTTAAGTAATAAAATGCCACTTTTAAAATGCAGTTAATTCTTTTTTATAAACTTGCACTATTTTTTAAGTACGGTAGCATTAAAAGTTGTCCGTCTTGTGGCTACATGCGGATGTGCTCTATTGAAATAAACTCTACAACTGAAATGCAATTTTTCACCACCAGCTCAGTTCAGTTCAGTCCAGGCACCGGAAGAGCGTCAGAGCGCTGGCTGAGGAGGGGGTGGGTGGTGCCCATTACCCGAGATGGTTGGTGGTGGCTGCCAGGCGCGTGTGCGTTGCGTTCGCTCTCAGAGCTACCAGGCGCCGAATGTAAACACAGCCAACAACAGCAGCAACAACAACAGCAACAACAATGTAAATAGTAGCACGCTGCTGCTGCTGCTGCTGCAAGGGATTTTGCTGCTGCATTCACAGAATGTGCAGAGCTTTGGCCACCGGTGTTATATAATAACAGCAATATTGCATTACATGCTGTGGACTTCTGTTATATTTAATTGCTTCCGATTTTTTTGTTTGCTCTTACCCTTGTTTCTCGAGAATCTCCTCGAATTCAATGCACTTGACCTCGATCCTACGCTTGCGATCGTGATCCAGTATCTCCTTGTTGGGTGGACGATTGAGTTGTGCATCCAACTTTTTGGAATCGTCTTCGGCACGATAGTCCTTGTCCTTTTTGCCCGGACGCACACACGCCCAATTCCGTTGCACATGGCCATTGGTGCCGGAGCCGCGCGGCGTGGTCAACCCAATGCCGTTGTACATCTTGAGCAGCGCTCCTTACTGTTTTTGCTCGCTGCCTTAGATGCGTTAAACGTTTATTCTTTTCGGATGCATTCAGCGTTCCAAACGTTTCCAAAATTGCAGCTGCTGCTGCTGCGCCAAATGTGCAATTTGCAAACACAAGAAAAATCGATTTTGGTGTCGACAGACGACGCCGTCAATGCAACCGTGTGTATCGATATGTTTCTATATCGTGCGATGTTATCGATAGTGTTAATTGCAAATTGTAAACAAAAAGTGTGGGAAAACTTATTTTTCTTGTGCTGATTGTTAATTAAGTAATAAAAATTATGCAGACTGATGCAAAGAATGACGTCGACAATGCTGAGGAGCCCACAAAAGTAGTTTTCAAGAAATCTAGCCGCAAGAATCTGCGCCAACGCAAGAATTCCGATGACGGCGATAAAGAGGAACAGTGAGTAAATGAATGCATTGTTTATATACGTTTGTGTTTAATTTATATAAAAATACATGAAATCAGGCTCACTCTGGATGAAATCAAGGAGCGGCAACGTTTGCGACAGCGTCCCAATGGCGTCAGCCTGGTGGGCCTTGCACTGGGCAAGAAAGTGGCGCCCGAGGAGGAATTGGCCATCAAGGATCCGTTTAATGTGAAAATGGGTGGATTGGTCAACATGCAGACGCTGAAATCGGGCAAAATGAAGGAGGCCGAGGATGCCTATGATGTGGGCATCGGTACACAGTTTTCAGCCGAAACGAACAAACGCGACGAGGACGAGGAAATGATGAAATACATTGAGCTGGAGCTGCAAAAGCGCAAGGGCGGCGGATCGGATGACAAGTCAGCTGATAATGACGACGCCGATGCCCATAAGTATCTAACACCCGAAGATGCTGCCCTCTACGCACTGCCCGATCATTTGCGACAGTCCTCGTCACACAGATCCGAGGAGATGTTGTCCAACCAGATGCTGAACGGCATACCCGAGGTGGATCTGGGCATTCATGCCAAGATACGCAACATTGAGGCAACGGAGGATGCCAAGCAGAAGCTGCTGCAAGATGCCAAAAACAAAAAGGATGGACCCTCACAATTTGTGCCCACCAACATGGCAGTTAACTTTATGCAACACAATCGCTGTAAGCTATTCCCCATCAACTGATCCAGCTTCTTCTATAATATATCCTTCCTTGCAGTTAACATTGAGGAGAACAACGAACAGCGTCGGCGGAAACGTGAGGAAAAAGAAGGCAACAACAAAGCAGCGCATCATCACACGAATCCCAATGGCGTTAAGCGGGCAACGGATGATTATCACTATGACAAGTTTAGAAAACAATTTCGCCGATATTAATAAAAAGTACAAATATTTAAATAACAATTTTCATAGCTTTATTTTACTAATTTGAAAAATGGCATAGTTTTATTTCAGCGGTGGGCACGCAGTAGCTCCGGGAGCAGCGGCTGCTCAAAACTTAGGTAGACTCTAAAAGAGTTGTTGTTGTTGTTGATGTTATTTTTATTAATTTGAAAAACTTAGAAAATAAAATGATATGTCCGGATTAAGAGGTTATATTCTTCGATCAGTCCACGATTTCCAGTTTCTGAAATGTGACAAGATGTAAATTGATTAATTTAAATAAGGAATGTACCGAAAAGAAACTGCACACTTTCAAATAAATATTTCTCCCAGTGTGAGCTTTCGATCGCGCCAAGCAATGCACCGTTAGAAAGCTCGATCAATTCTGAAGATTTTTGCATTTTTCGTTTGCTCTATTTGTCTTTCGTTTTTACGATGCCTCGAATCGAAGAGCAAGTACGCAAACATATTGTGCACAGCTACTGTACTGAAAACGGAATTTCATACAGAAAATTAGCTAAACGCTTTAAAGTTAGTGTGAATAGCGTGAAAAACATTATAATTAAGTTTGGAGAAACATGTACCATAAAAGATTTGCCGAAAACTGGCAGAAAAAAAAGTGTACATAGTCCAAAATTGGAACAATCGGTGTTAACCTTAATTAACAAACACCCAACGATGTCCGTTCGAGATTTGGCAAAAAAAACGAGTACAAGCGTGTCAATGATACAAAGGGTGAAGCAAAGGAATAACTTAAAGATGTACAAAAAACAAAAAGTTTCAAAAAAAAGTCAGAGACAAGCAGAAGTTGGAAAGCAGAGAGCCCGAAAGCTTTATGATCGATTGTGCAGTGACGCGGTAGAATGCATTGTAATGGACGACGAAACATATGTAAAATTGGACTCAACAACTTTACCCGGCCCACAATTTTACACTAAGAAGAGAGGCAGCACTGTTGACGAGTCGGTGTCAACAATTCAAATGGAAAAATTTGGACAAAAGGTTTTGATTTGGTAGGTCATTTGCACCTGTTTTCTTAAAACTAGCGCATTTTTTACAAAAGGTACTATAGGTGCGGATATTTACATCAAGGAGTGCTTGAAGAAACGTCTCATACCATTTTATAAGAAACATAATGTCCCAACTTTGTTTTGGCCGGATCTTGCATCCGCCCACTACGCTCGAGCAACACAGGCGCTCCTCAACGAAAATGACGTTAATTTTGTCCGTAAGGGGGAAAATCCACCAAATTGTCCAGAGCTACGACCCATAGAGCGTTATTGGGCTATTGTTAAACGAAATTTAAGGAAGAGTTGCCGAAAACATTGACGAGATGAAGAAAAACTGGATAAGGGAAAGTCAGAAAGTCACCAAGGCAGGTGTGCAAACCCTAATAAACGGCGTCAAACAAAAAATTCGCTCAAAAATAAGGACTTGACTTTGTTCCAAAATATTTTTTTTAGTTATAATGTTTATGAATCTATATTTAATATGTAAAAAGAAAAAACTACTTTTGGTTCAAAACTTTTGAAATACAAATGAAACAAAGTGTGCAGTTTCTTTTCGGTACATTCCTTATGTTAAAACTAGTTTCTTAATATGCTGCTAGTTAATTAATCAGTAATTTGGACTAGAGTTGTTTTCATAGCAACGCATGACTGAAGCTCAACGAGATTCCTACTAGGAAAAATCATCACATAGGAAGAAAAGGAATAGGAGAAGTAAATTCAAGTCATACACACCTTATAAATAAAGATGAATTGATGATGGTCATCATAATGCTGTGGGAAAACTGAAAATAATAAAATATAAATTCAATTAAATAAGGAATTGATTTAAGATGTAATGTTATTAGAGATAAATAAATCAGTAATTTGGACAAAAGTTGTTTTCATAGCAACGCATGACTGAAGCTCAACGAGATTCCTACTAGGAAAAATCATCACATAGGAAGAAATGGAATAGGAGAAGTAAATTCAAGTCATACACACCTTATAAATAAAGATGAATTAATGATGGTCATCATAATGCTGTGGGAAAACTGAAAATAATAAAATATAAATTCAATTAAATAAGGAATTGATTTAAGATGTAATGTTATTAGAGATAAATAAATCAGTAAATTGGACAAAAGTTGTTTTCATAGCAACGCATGACTGAAGCTCAACGAGATTCCTACTAGGAAAAATCATCACATAGATAGAAATAGAACCAAATTCAAGTCATACACACCTTATTAACAAGGCTGCATTGATAATGTTCATCATATTGCTGTGGGAAAACTGTAAAGAATAAAATAAAACTCTAGATTAATTGAGGAATTGGTATAAGATGTCATGTTATTAAAGATAAGTTCATCAGTAATTTGGACTAGAGTTGTTTTCATAGCAACGCATGACTGAAGCTCAACGAGATTCCTACTAGGAAAAATCATCATAAAAAAATAAATAGAACTAAATTCAAGTCATACACACCTTATAGATAATGTATTGCAGTCAAAAAATCATAAAAACTAGAAAGAAAAGTTAAATAGATTAGTAAAAGAAATAATTAGTAATTGGTTTACAAATTGAATTACCTTTGCTAAAGTAATTCCGATTAGTATTCCTGAAAGTAACTGAAAAGAAAAGAATAACAATACCAAAAACTAACAGCAAACAAATTCCTTAATTTTGAGTAGTGTTTTTTTGTTTGTTTATTATACCCAGACAACATTGAAACGTTCGTTCCTCGCTCTAATCGTGTCAGCTTAGTTATTATTTTGTATATAGACAAAAGTTCTATAATGCATGTTTATATGATGCCGATCTTGTTGGCGATATCCAGAGCATCGTAGTCACGCGCCAGGCGCACATAAGCCTTCTTCTGACCATCGGGTCTGATCAGAATGTTAACCTTAGCCACCTTGATGTCGTAGAGCTTACGGACCGCGGCACGCACATGGTTCTTGTTCGCGCGCAGATGTGTGAGGAAGACCAGAGTGTTGTTGTCCTCGATCTTCTTCATGGCTGCTTCCGTGGTCAACGGATACTTGATGATATTGTAAGCATCCATGCGGTTCCTGGTGGGCACCGACTTCCTGGGGTACTTGGGGTTGCGGGGCAACTTCAACGTTGTGGGACGACGGAAGTGCACATTGGTGCGGATCTTACGCGTGCGTGTTCCAAAAGCACCCTTGATGATCTGTTCGAAATTGATTAAGAGAAGTTGTTATAGTAATTATAGTAATTGTTAAGATTGTTTTTCTCACTCACCTTGGTCTGCACCTTCTTGGCGTTCAACAAGGCAACAGCCTTAGCCTTGGCTGTACCCTTGGTGGGCTTGGCACCGGCCTTAGCGGCGGGCTTCTTGCCCTTGGCAGCAGCACGTGCCTTGGCCGAGAGCTTGGCGAGCACAGACTGGGGCTTCTTGCCAGCGGCGACCTTCTTGGCGGCGGTCTTGGCCTTTGGCTTGGTGACAGCCTTCTTCACCGCGGGCTTCTTAGCAGCGGCAGCAGCTGGCTTCTTGGCAGCACCAGCAGCAGGAGCGGGCTTCTTGGCAGCGGGCGCAGCAGCCTTCTTGGGTGCAGCAGCGGCAGGCTTAGCTGCAGCTGGTGCCTCCTTCTTGGCAGCAGCGGGCGCCGCGGCAGCAGCCTTCTTCTGCTCCGGCTTCTTATCGCCGGGCTTGGCTATAAATAGAGCAAAATCACAAAATTAAACTTGGTAAACAGAGCTGCAAAAAAGTTGGGTTATGCACGAATAAGCAAGCAGACACAAACACAGCAGTCACTATTGCATCTTTATTTTTACTAACAATTACTTTTCACATTTAAATAGAATGCATATTCTGTTTGTATTAAACACTTTGCAGCTCAACACACTCAATGTACAATAAAATCAATGGAGTCGCAGCCACACCGCACGTGGCGTAAACATGGCGACACATTTTGACTTATTTTTCGTTAAAATTTTACGTTAAACACATTTCTGCACATTGCTGCGTATGGCGCTTGCTTTAGCCTTGCTTTTGGTGTTAATTCCACACATTTTTAATGCATTTTTCTATGAAAAATCCTTACCGGATTTCTCGGTTGGCTTTTTAGGTGGCATTTCTACGAGAAAAAGAAATGAAAAGGAGAACTAAGGGGCATTGTCAAATCAGCGGAAGCCCATTTTGACAGTAGCGTGGCCAGATCTTGCAATTAGTGGCAACGCCAAACAGCGAGCAGTGGCAATAAAGTGGCAGCTTAGTATGAACGTGTGGCAGTGCTGTGAATAATTTTTAAAGATGGCAAGACTGGCGTTTGAATTTCAAAATTTTTATTTGTGCGAACTTTACAATATAGGTAAATTAAAATTAGATAAAATTATAAACTTAAGCGCATGTCAGCAGGCACAACCACTTTTTTGTTTGCCAGAGCGACTGCCAAAATAGCTGCGTAAATCTATAGAGTGAAAATATGATTATATAACATTTTCTTTGTGAATAAAAGATGCAGTTTACCAAATATTTGCGATTTTTCTGTTGTTTGTGCCGTTTGTTGCGGTATTGCTGTTGTGCTTAATGCTTTCAATTGTTGCTGCACTGCTGCTTCAAAAGCCAGTGCAGCCAAACGTTGGAAAAACTCGGTGATTTTGTAGCCGGAACGCGCTGAAACCGACCAATATTCAGCCTGTAATTCAGAAGCTGCCACGCCCGCCACACGCTCCATGCGCATAAACTCCTCCTTGGTCTGGATGAAAAGTTGGTTTATAAATATATATATTATGTTAGAAGGTAAGTGGTTTTACCAGCAGATCTGCTTTTGTGCCCACCAGGAATATCAAAGGCTTTTGTGCTGTGTTGTTGTAGTTTAGGGCATTTGAGAGCCATCTTTTGGCGGACTCAAGTGTTTCCCGCTTGGACATGTCATAGGTGGCAACGATGACTAGAAGAGAGAGAGACAGAAGATGATACAAAAAGTAGTTTCTTAGTAAGGTAACGCTATTTTACCGTCATAAAACAAAAAGAATCAAGGTTACTTATTTTTTAAATTAAAATATAAGCTACTGAATGAGATGTTTGTTTTTTTTGGAATAAGTGTTATTGTCAAACTTTTAATTGAACAAAGAAAAAAGAAAACTTTTAATTTACCGTCAAAGAAAAAAGAGGAATCAAGTTAAATTTTTTTTTAAAGTAAAATAAAAGCTACTTAATGATCTGTTTTTTTTTATGCTGTAACCAATTTTCTTAAAATTAAAAATATGTGTATCTGGGCAACTTATATACATAGATACAAAATTTAATTTTGAATTTTTAAATTTTAATAAAATATTTTAATTTTATACCCACCACTGGCATTGCGATAATAGGCTCCCGCTATGCACTTGAACCGCTCCTGACCCGCCGTGTCCCACCTGCAAATGTGAACATTAAAATAAATACAAAATTTATAAATTCCAGTTGATCATTTACAGTTTATACTCACATTTCCAGACTAAAATTGTGACCGAGTATATTAAAATTTTCCAGCTCAAAGTCAACGCCAATTGTGGCCTTATAATTCGACTGAAACTTGTCGTAGCAAAATCTAGTCAAATGACAGTAAGTCAAAACAAGAAAACAACGGAGGTAGAAAAACAATAAGTAGCGCATCTAATTTTATGAACAAACTAAAACTATTTCTGAAAGATACATATTTATAATTACACAATTACAATGAAAATATAATAAAAATTTAAAAATAAAGAAGTTAATAAATCAAAATTAAATATAAAAAAGCTAAAAAATACAAAATAACATAAACGGATAATAAAATATAAAAATGAAAAAGAAAAAATAAAAAAATAAATCAAAATTAAATATAAAAAGCTAAAAAATTCAATTTATTTTATAAATGGATAAAAAAATAGCAATAGTAATAATATAATATAGAATATACATAAGTATTAAAATAGATTTAATACAGAAATGAAATAAATAAATTAAGCACTGAACAATCTATAGTATATAAATAATACTACATTTTTTTTTAATTTTGATTCTTAATAAATATGCATAAGCATTGAAATGTGAAAAATGTACCTACAAAATTAATTGAGATTGGTGCATTAATTTATAAGGATATCTTTGTATCGCTAGGATGTATAGGAAATTAAATTAAATTCAATTAGATTAAATTAAATTAAATTAAATAAAATTAAATTAAGCTAAATTACATTAAAAACTAAAATATCTCTAAAAATATCTCACCGATTGACGATCGCCGTCTTGCCCACGGCACAGTCGCCCACAAAGATGACCTTGCAGGGTCGCAGCTTCGGTTTGCGCGGCAGCTCCAGCTGATAGCGCAGCTGTGGTGCAAAATCCTTGTCCCGACTAAAGGGAGTTTGGGCGGTGCTGTAGGCGGGCGGCAGGCGACGCAGCTGAGTCCGCGGATCGTGCAGGGTCACGGTGGGCGGGGCGGGCAGCAGCAGATTCTGACGCAGTAGTTGTGGCATGTTGAGCGCTGAACGTTGCAATTCCAACTGATGGACTCCAACTAAATGTCAAATACAACGGAAAATGGGAAAACAAATAGTCGAGACACCGCAGAAACCACAGACAGGCCTCGACGTCACCGGCAACAGCTTGAACTTGGCTTAAACCACACATATCTGGCTATCAGGTGGCCCAAGGTGCGAGTATTAGCTTTGTATGCAAATGCCCAAACGGCTGATAAGCAGGAAGCCTTCAAACTGGGCCAACTGGAGATAACAATGTGGAACTCGATTTTGGTAGGGATTTTCCATTTATAAGTCAGTCAAGTGACTTTTAAGTAAGTTTACAGTTTGTACAACTCTTCTATTTATATTATTTTAATTTTTGGAATTTTTCAATTTGTTAAATCTTTAAATTTTTAAACTGTAATGGTTTTATGTCTAATATTTTCTTATAAAAATTTTTAAAATTTTAATTTTGATTAATTTGCAATTTAAGGTATAATTTTTAAGCATACAGCTTGTAAACTTTTCTATTTATAATATCTTAATTTTAAAATATTGTGTTTTTCAATATTTTTAATGTAACTTAATTTAATTAATTTATTTAATGAAATTTTCCAGAATTTTTCACATACATATATTATTCTTTTTTTATATCTTTTATTTTCAAATATAAAATTTAGTTTGTAGATACTTGCAATTATTATGAGTAAATTTTTTGAATTGAAATTTTTGTTGTTAAATTAAAAGTTTATTTTTTTTTTCAATTTATTTTAGATAAACTTTTTACTGTTACATAATATTTATTATTCTTTTAATTCAAAATAACAAAATTGTATACCATTTTAAATTGATATTTTCTTTAATATTATTGCATTGTCGTTAGTTTCTCGCCACGTGGATACCCAAAGTGTCCAACGCTCTTGACCTGCTGCTTCAGTGCCGGCTCCAAGGACAGCGCCTTATAGATGGCGCGCTTCAGCTGCCTGTACTGAAAGTGCGGTGGAAAGGGCATATCCTCAAAGGACAACATCAACAGATTGCCAGCCTCGTTGCCCACGGCCAAGGAGCGACCACAGTGCGCAAAGCTGTAGATGAAAGTGTAGGAAAATGCAGTGAAAGCTACGGAAGTAAATTCAGCAAAATTGCACTTACCGAAAAGTCGTATAACAAATCTTGGCATCTATTGTGGTGGATGAGACCGGCTTGAGGGTGCTGTAGCGCAGATCCCAAATATCGACAGTGGTGTGACTGAGGGACACCAATATCGTTGAGTGGGTGCGACTCCAGCGGGCGCAATGAACTGGCGACAGATGATGCTGCAATGTGATCACTGGGGCTATGATGCCCGATAACCAGATGCGAATGCACCTGCAAAGGGAGGAGATTGTGAATTGGAGTTGGTAAGGAAAATAGACACTCTTTAATTTAAGCTTTGCCCGAATTCAAGTCAGTTTTCGATCTCTATTCGATTCATTCTTCTCAAAAGATTAAAAAGTTTAAGAAAATCTGTAATTTTTTCTCTTTTGTATACTCGTTAATAAAAAAATAATTAAAGGGTATATTGTATTCGTTAGGTACTATTATTAGCTATCTTGCGTCTTAATCGCAACAAGATCGAACAAATAGAAAGGTGGTAATGACTGTTTTTAGTTGCAAGCAATGCAAGTGCTTAAAAGTATGCAATAAAAAATATTTTTTATTTATTTAAACAAGTAACGGGTATACTATAGTCGGGATTTCGAACAATAGCCTTTTCCGCTTTTTTATGCTATTTTTTTTTACAGAGATCAAACTTTTGCTCCTTTATTTAAGTATTTTCTTAATTTTAATCCTCTTTCCTCTTCATTTTCTTCAAGTGGACGTTTATTCTTATTGAATAGTTTGGAAAAGGATCTTGGAACTAAGATTTCAAGATATGTATATTTTTGAATCCTAATTCCCTTTGCTTTAATTTAATTTAAGTTAATTTTCTATATTCTTCGCCATAACTCATGTCATATTTCAATCTATATTCCAGCCTCAATCTCTCTCTCTCTCTGTTTCTCTCTCTCTCTCTATCCCCTCCCAGACTCACCAATCACTGCCGCAGGTCAGATACAACTTGGGTGACCAGGGGGAGAAGTCCATGCAGACAGCGGGAGTTTCGTGCACCTGACGCAGCTCCAGATGCTGCAGTGGATAGTTGGTGGAGCACTTGTACAGTGTGCCCTCGTCGGTGAGCACATAGTAAATGTCCGTCTGCACCGGATCGAGCACCAGTTCCAGGCACTGCGGATGACGATTGGCGAGCAGCGGAATCTCTGGTGCTGGACGCTGCAGGGGAATCCCCTCCAGCTCGCCCTCGGCACGCTGGAAACGCTGATGCTCAAAGCCCAAAAGATGCGGACTGTTGATCAGCTGATATTTGGTAACAGCGCCCGACTGCGAAGTGGCCAAAAAGGGCGTGATGACGTCATCATCGTCATCTCCGCCCACATCTCCGTCGCTGCGCTGGATCCATTGAATGGCCGTGACGGGCTCAAAGTGCGCGGAGCTGCTGCGCTGGGAGCTGGCCAACGGCGGCAGATCCGGCTGGGAAATGTCCCGAACCTCAATGTCACCATTGTGCAGGCCAATGGCCAAAAGTTGTGGAGCAACTGGCGAGAATTGAACAGTGACCACGGGCACCTGGTAATCATAGCAACGTTCCGGATTCACGGGATTCTTGATGTTCCACACATAGACAAAGCCACGACGCGTCGGAGCCGATAACTGGGCAAAGGTATATATGCCATAGGACACTGCCAAAATGTCCCCGTTGTTGGGACAGAAACTCACAGCGGTTACGGCCTGACGCACCGATGCCAGAGGCGACGGTGGACTGAGACGCCAGAGAAGCCGCAGACGGTACTTGAACTGCACGTCCTCGGCAAAGGGATCGGGTGGCGTCATGTTGCGAAAACGTCGCTGCTGCGGCTCAAACACATTGCTGGCCAGGATGCGCATGGTCAGCATGAGCGCAAGCCGAAAACTGGGCAGACTATTGATGCCCACAAACTGATCCACGCCGCCCACCTTATAGGTCGTCACCTGCATCTCCTGTTCGCCCTGCACCTGCACCTTTTTCGTGGATGCCTCCAGATCTTTGTACGTGTCAAACATCTCAAAGTTGGACACATAGGAGGCCACATGATCTGTGCAGAGACGTTCCGTGTTCACCAGTCGCGATTTCTTCAGGGCCGTCAACGTTTGTGTGTCGGCGTCGACGGTACGTCGGGATTTGTCCGTGCCCGCCAGCAATTCCGCGTAGCGTTGATTGTCCGCCAGCACCTGGCGACCCTCCTCGCTGTCCAGCTCCGCCGTCATGCTGGGACGCTCGAACAGCACCACCAGCGGCGTCTGCCGCAGCAGCACCTTGATAAAGGGCGTGGCCGGCGGTTTGCCGGACTTGCAGGAACTTCTGCCAACGGCAACGGGCGCGAATTTGATCTTTTCCGTTTTGGCAGCAGGTTTATCTCCGCCTCCCAACTGCAGCTTGTAGAGATTGATCTGCCGGGAATTTAAGATTGATTGCGGATATATCACAAAAATTATATCAGTATCCAATAAAAAATCGTTCTAAAATTCAAATTTAAAATTTTAAATCTGATTTATCTAAAAAAAACATCTTATAAAACCTTGAAAATTCAAATTTTTGTAAAGAATGTATTGAAAAATCGTACTTGAATCAAGTATTTCGTACTTGGATTAAGAAATTCCAGGATTATCGAACTTCTAACACCGCATTGGATTGATTTTATTCCGGAATCAATAAATACTTCTCACACAAAATAAAACAATCCGAAATACCGGAAAAAAACAGTCCCAATCGGTAACAAAATTCCGGCAATCTCTGAAAATTTTAAATCGTGTATAAATCATTTTCTTATTACCTGTCGAGGTCAATTAATAATTATTTTACTTAAATCAAATATCCCATTTTTTTTGTTTTGACTATTTAAATTTAAAATCATTCATATTTTATCCGCATCTCGTCTTAATATTACAATTATATTTTTAAGAAAAATGTACTCAAAAATCAAATCAATTTCAAACTTTAGTTTAAAAATAATTTTGTGTTCTTGTGCTGATTTCACACTTACTCCCAGCGCTATGTCATCGAGGGAAGCTCTCATGACGCACTTGGTGCGATATTCGGGAGTGCGCAGTTTTTGAAGCTGCATTTGATCTGTTTCCGTTTCCGTCTTCATTAGCGGATGATTCCGTATCATTTGACTGAGCTGCTGAAAATCTGCAGCTCGATAATCCTGCCTCAATGTGCGCGACATCTTTATTTTGTATCTTTGCTCAATTGCAATAATTCCAATTTAACTTGTACATTTGTTAAGCCAGAGTTGACATGGCAACAACATATTGTTGCCACAAACACGCACCCGTTGTTATGTGGCAGTGTTACATACATATACATTGTTGCGCATCTGCACACATATTCAGAATTGAATATTCATTCATACTCATAACAATTGCAAGGCACGCAAGCGCAAATCAAGCTGAAAATAATTACGAATAAGTGTGGCAATCGGAAAATAGTTGCTTTTATTTCCATTTTTACTTTTTCTATAATTGTGTACCAACTATGTTAAAATAGTATAAAAAGAATTTTAATATTACTATGCATATACATATATTAATTTCTTCGAACAATTGTAGTTCAAAAAACAGTTATGCACAAATTGATAGGTCGATAATTATCTATCGATTTGTTTGCTTTTGCGTTAATTGGAATTTATCGATACAACGGACATAGCTCTTATTGGAAACGTAATCGATAACAACACTAGAAACTACCGTTTGTTTTATTTTTAACGTTCGTTTCAAGCAAGCATTGTGATTAAGTAATATTTCTTAAAAAGTTTAAAAATGAGGGATTTAAATGAGTTGCATGCTTCACAGAGTGCAGGCAAATCTATCTTTTTTTTGTGAATAATGAAACTTCCGCGACCTGTGCAAGAACAATACAAATACATATGTATCTATGTATGTTTGTATGTACATTGTTGATGGTGCTATGACCTGTCACAAAAAAAAAGAAGTTTCGTTTAAAATTTGTATAGCAATTAGACGCAGAGCAAAGCAATTTAACAGTGCCGCCACACACATACATATTCATACATATGTATGCAGTATGTGTGTACATAGCAATAGAAAGGGTCTTTAATTCCGCCACAAGTCGAAAAAGAAGTTGTCTTATGTTAATTTGCCTTTATGCTTCGCTACGCTGATTCGCTTAATGAACAGGGCCGCGCTGGCCGCGACGTCGGCAGAGCGGGAGCATCGGCAGCGGCAGCAAGTGCAATATTTCAAATAGACAGACAAGCAGTGAAATATGTATAAAGAAGAAGAAGAAAAGGTTTTCCGCATGCGGGCCAACATTGCATGTTGGTCAGCAGCAAAAAACATAAAGTCGCCTGCGTTCATGATATAAACGCATCAAGCGTAAAGCAATAAATGTGCAAGCAAACAAAATATGCAATACAACAACAACAAAAGAAATGCGGCTTTAAATCCGCTTTGCGTGCATTATGAACTTTGCACGGGCGAGAGAGCAAGCAGGCAAGCAAAAAAAAATGTTACACTTTTGGGGCAAATACCAACAACAAACACAACAACAACAAATACAAATGGCAGACTTGGGCAGAGGACAGCGCGTCGTTGCAGTCGACGTTGACTTCGCTGCGCACAGTGCTTTAAAGTGCATAAAGTGGCAACGCTGGTAAGCTAAACAACCGCCACGCGAATTTGCAAATAATTACATTACATTTTGGCGCTGTTAAAAAAGTGCAATTCATTATAAAAAACTTTAATGCAATGCAATCGTAACCAAATAACTGCAAACAATAATATATGACTTAATACAGGCCAATAAATTGTGCTTAAAATAAATTTTAATTGTGGTGCAGGCGACAAAGGTGTCAAAAGCTATTTGACATTAAGTGTTAAGTGCACTTTTAAAAACTACAAAAAATCTATATATGTATAAACCTTTAATTGATTTAATATAATGATCATCTAATTGTCCACACCCAGAAAATCGTAAAGTTTAACGGCTACAAGTTCATCTAGCATACACAACCGTTTCAACCGCTTTTTACGTTCATTCATACCGCGCTTACACCTGTTTTATGCTTCCACTGGCCCCAATGTGCGATGGGCGCTGCCAACGTTAACGTTAACGCCAACGCCAAGCAGCGACGCGTCGTTGGGTGTAACATACATATTTTCTTTTTTCCATTTTTTTTTTCAACTCATTTTTTATTTTTGTTTTGTTCGAGCAACGCCGAGCGATACCGCCGCGTTTAAGCCATGTTCACAAAACCGACTTTTATTCGTTAATTAACCGTCGTGAGGCGCAGACCGCGTGAAACCCGCTTAACGGAAGTCCACACATAAGCGCAGCTTTTGCGGAAACTCCGAAAAAGCGAGGGCGCAAAAAAGAGTGACTTCAATTCGAGACTTTGATTTAGCCACCACCTGTGACACTATGACACTTGCTGCTGTTGTCGCGCTCACTGTCAAAGTCGCTCTCTCTGTTTGTCGCTGTCGTTCTCATTCTCGTTGACTCTTTCACTTCGCTGTCAGCGTCTGCGTCAGCGTCACAGTTGCATGTGAACGCATGTGGCACGTGCGCCGTGTGCTTTTCACTAACGATTCCGCTTTCAACTCCTGCGCTTTGCAGTGTGGCGCGTGCGCCGGCAGTTCGACAAATTACGAGTTATTATAAGTGTTATAAACAAACTTAAAATAAATAAAAAATATATTATACATTTTATAAACAAATTTAAATTATATAAAAATATATCACAAAATTCTATAAACAAATTTAAAATAAATAAAAATATATCACAAATTTTATAAATAAATTTAAAATAATTAAAAATGTATCATACATTTTAAAAACAAATTTAAAAAAAATAAATATATATCATAAATTTTATAAATAAATTTAAAATAAATAAAAATATATCATACATTTAAAAAACAAATTTAAAATAAATAATAATATATCATAAGTTTTATAAGCAATTTTAAAATAAATTTAAATATAACATAAATTTTATAAACAAATTTAAAATAAATAAAAATATATCAACAATTTCACAATCAAATTGAAAATATATAAAAACACATCATAAATTTTATAAACTAATTTAAAATAGATAAAAACATATCAACAATTTCACAATCAAATTTAAAATATATAAAAACACATCATAAATTTTATAAAATAATTTAAAATAAATAAAAATATATAATTAATCACCTAATCCGGTCTGAAACACGTTAAGGAATATTATATAAAACTAAAATAAACTGTTTAATTAGCTAAAAAATTATCTAAAAGAGATAAATAAATATTATTATAATTTTATGTGTCTTTAATTAATGTTGCGTGTGTCAGATGTTTAACAATATTTTGCAATAAACACCCGCATTTAAATCCGTAATCACTGTGCTTGTCTTATCAACAACATCAGCAGCTCTAAGATGTTGCTTTGGAAGCGTCTCTGTCGACCTCAAGGCGAGCCACCGGCGACGTCAAACACAACAACAACAACCACAACATCATCATCATCAAGAGGTAAGTTTTTTTTGGCATATTTTTTATGTACACGACAACGCCCCTTTTTTTATTAAATACGCCCACGCGGCGCCTAACCAAATTTTTTAAATATAAAAAAAAAAGACGAAAAATTGTGAAAGAGCAACAAAATTTATATTTCTTTAGTTTTAGTTTTCGATTTTAGTTTTGATTTTGAATTCGTCGTCTTGGTATTTTTTTTATCGCTGTACACGAAATCCGTGCGCCTCATTTGCATAATTTGCATCTTAAAATTGTTTCGGTTTCTGTTTCTGTTTTTATTGACTGGTTTATTGATTTCATTTTGTGATGTCGTTCGCTAACTCCAGACCCATCCGAAAACCCATCTTAATGCTGGCCCCCATCCAATCTTACGTATTCACTTGACTGAGACTCACGCATAATAAATTACTATCAAATTTTATCACCTACAAAAGACGCTGGGTGAGCAGACAAATGCGTGAAGCATCTCATCCCATTGAGAGGCACATAATGAATAATATCTTGTATGTAAATATTGTTTTATTTTCAGTTCTCAGTTCTGATTATCCTGGGTGGGTTTATTGGTCGTCGTCGTATGCCAAAAGATTTATGAATGAGTTTGGCATGTTTAACATAATTATGCATGCCTAACTCTTAAGTGTGCTTCAGATTTAGATCCACCAGATCAATCTTAATAGAAACTGGATTGCTTGAGCAATTTATTATTTACAAGTATTTGAATTTTTAAGAATTATAGTTAAGTTTCTTAACGAGCTGTAAAACTATCGTTAGTAGGCATAAAATGAGATATGAACATTTGCACAATACCTTTTTTGCGCATTTTTAATGAGCTCAGGGCATAAAAATCATCATCGTCTAATTTTATTGCCATTTTTTATGATTATAGCTTTATTTTAAGAAACTAATTTAATAGATGCAGATCTTAAAAATATCTTTATAGATAAGTTTCTTTATAAACTGCAAAATAAATATCTTTACTATTCTTAAAGTGTGATTTAAGATAATGAAATACAGGAATAATCTACGTTTTTAAAACAACTGCAAAAGTTTCGTTGTGGTTTCATTTAAGTAAGAGAATTTATACTCTGGTCGGCATATTTATTTTGACAACATTTAAAGTTAAATCGACTCGTAATTTGAACCTACTTCATGTTCATTTTGGCATTGAAAGGTCATTTAAATTCCGTTTGAATGATACAAAACTCTGCTTAACTCATCACTTTTGAAAAAACAAAAAATGTTTTGACTCAAAAAAACTCTTCAAACAATTCTAGCAGTGACTGCAAAAAAAAGTTTTCAAAAATCTCTTCGCTAGTATTTTTTATGATTTTTTCAAAATTGCTAAAAATTACTATTTTAACACCTTTTTCCTCCATTTCATACAAAAAGTAGCTTTTTATTTAAAATTTAAATCTTTAATATAGAATCTTTAAATTCAGTTTAGATTTGCAAAAATGCTTTGTCTCGATAGTATTTGCGATAGTTTTTTGCAGCTCTAGAATCTCTCCTCTCTCCTCTCTATTTTTTTCGGTGTTTTGCTTGATCGTACGCAAATGTCAGTTCATATTGCCTTAAGATTGGACAAGTGTGGACCACAGTGGTGCGTGTGCTGGCGGTTGTGGTTTCGTTTCATTTGTTGTTCCATAACTTTTGAGCTAACTGTCGCTGATTCCTTTGCCTTGCCAGCTTCACTTGGCCCTTTCTGGGTTCTCTTTTTTTTTTTTTAATTTGGTCAACATGACTTTGACTTGTGGTAATTTGATGTTAATGACACTCATCAGCAGAGGCAGCAACAAAAGTGACATCGACACCAGCCAAATACCCCTTCCACTCACTATTTCACTCTCTCTCCCTCTGTCTCCCTCTCTCTCCCTATCTCCCTCTTTCTCTCTCTGTCTCATTCCTGGGCACACTTAATACGATTCTAGTAGACATTTTTATGTTGTTTCTTTTTTTCTTGCTCTCTTTGCCCTGTTCCCTCATAATCGGCTTAGGTATGAGAGAGTATCTGTGTGTCTGTCTGTCTGTGTGTCTGTCTGTCTGTCTGTCTGTCTGTTGACACTTTTGGCTAGGCATTCTTGTTCTTATGTTAGTTCGTGTCTTGAGTCTTCTGTTTGTCATAACGCCATCAAGTTGCTCGTTTTATGTGCATCGTAAAGCGACTTGGTTATAAAAATGAGTTCAGCATTTTGTTGTGACATTTTTATGAGTTTCTCTAGGTTTCTCCCCCTCTCTTTCTATCTCTTTCTGTCTCTTATCAATGTTAAAAAATAGTTGATTTGATAAAGCGGCTTAAACAACTGCGCCTAAGAATAGTGCCCACAATCTACAGAATCTGCCGCACTCACTGTCTTTACTTGACTCCACAAATTGCTCATAAATTACAAGAAAGAAGAGAGAGAGGCAGAAAATAAAAAATAAGAATTGGTCGCCTACACCATCATTATCAGCTTGTAAATAAAAAGACTTTATCAATCGTTAAGCTCGAGGCGCTGGCAACTTATAAAAAATCCAGCTAAGAGAAGGAGGAGGCAATTGTGGCCTGAAAGCAACTCTCTCACCTAATAACATAAAAGTTATCGAAATGCCAGCAAAGAGGAGAGTTCACAGAGGAGGAGAGAGATAGACAGTGTAAGCGAGAGAGAGAGGTAGAGACTAAGTACCAATATTTTTATTTATGATTTTACAGATCAGCATATTGCTCAATAATTTTTACCAAACCGATCCGATCCGATCCAAGCCGCACAAAATAACTTTCAAATTATATAGGCTCTCCTTCTTTCTCTCTCTTCCTCTCTCCCCCTCGCTTCTTCACTTTTGGAATGCCCAAACTGCGTTTAAGTGCGCCAATTTTGAAATTATTGGCGGCTGCGTATGCAGATAATCGTGACCTGTTGCTCCAAACACACAAACACACACACACACACATTCTGAGCAGGCTACAACTTCGCCTCCTGGTTGGCAGACCCATAACTCAGACCTGGCCAAATACCACAAAAAGCGGGGCCAAGTAAATTGTAAATTGCTGTGCGAAAGTTCTGCATTTTATTTTAGGTTTTTTTTAGTTCCTTTTACTTGTGATTTGTTTATAGAACTCGTCTATCATGACACATTAATTTAATTGCTCAATTTTGGGCATAGTTTTTATATAAAAAAACTAGTAGAATTTTGGGCCAGCAACTATTTGGGCCAGCTTAATATTTTCCCATAAATTATGCCGAGGCCAAGAGAAAATTACTTTAAAATTTATGGCATAACGTGGGGATTTCTCTACCTCCCTCTCTCCCTCTCTTTCTTACTGTGTCTCGCTATCTCTTTCGTTCAGTGCTCAGGCTCATCCCTTCGTGTATCTTTACACGCTGATTTGGGCCCTTTTTATATTTGCGATTTATGTGCAGGCTGTGAGAACAGGTAAATGTTGCAGTTGTTGCTTTTTGTTTTCGGTGCTTTATGCTGCTTGCCGCATGTTGCATGGGGCAGTGATATTCACAAATAACGTGTTTCGCATCTTGTTGTTGTTGTTGCAAGTGGGCGGAACATTGAAGCTGGAAAGTTCGCACGATTGATGATCGACTCAATGACGGACTGACGAATCCACAGATCGACAGACAGGCAGACAGACGATGACGCCGTCCTGTCACCGCTTTGACATAGCCATTTATGTAATTATACACACACACACACACTCCTTTCACACACACTTCTCTCTCGCACACACTCTTGCCGACCCTATCACAAAGCAATCGCGCTCGTTTCCGAACCGAGCTTGTAATTATTTTCTACTTAATCTTCATCACATGCTCAACATGTCGAAAAGCTAAGCGAATTGACGCGTTGCATTCAACTCCCAAAGAAACGAAATTTTGTTGCTGTTGTTGTTGTTGCCCAAAACAGCGGGCGGTGTTGCATTCATTGGCTATCGAACTGATCACACCTGCAAAAAGAACTGACTTCACACTCCAGTGACCTTAACACCAGCACACAAAAGTCGTGATTACCATGACAAATCTTTAATAAATTAACTTAATTATTAATTAATATTATAACTTAAATATTCGGTTTTTTAAATGAAAAATTATGTAATTATAAACCCCTTCGATGGAGGCATAAAACAAAATTATATAAGATTTTAATTGTAATAAAAACGATATTTTATTAAAAAGGAGAGTGAAGAAGTTTTTCAGTAATAGATTAACAAACATTTTTAATATATATTATTACTTAAATATTGTGATTTAAAATGTCAAATGATGTAATTTTAAAACACATTCCTCATAAAACTTAACGATAGGGCCGTGAAAATGGAATTATAAAATCTTAAAGTTTTAATAAAAACGATATTTTATTAAAAAGGAAAGTGAAGGAAAATTATAATTATAAAGCAATGAAGAACATATAGAAGGGATGTGTCTAAGTTTCCAGTAAAATGATAACAACATAATTTTATTTACTATTATATTATTTTATTAAATTATTATTTCGAAATTGAAGAAAATTTGTCTTAAATGTTTTATTATATAAATTTAAAAATGTTTGCAAGCGACCTCTTTACTTGTTTGTAGGAGAGTTTTAGCTTTAAAGGTTTTATTATTTAAATCAAAAACAACGAAAAGAAACTTAAAAAAAAGATAAACAAAAGAATTTAATTTGTTATTATATTATTTAATTAAATTATTATTTCTACAATGAAGAAATATGGTCTTAAATGTTTTATTTTAAAGAATTCCAAAATGTTTGTAAGCGATCTTTTTACTTGTATGTAATAGAGTTTTAGTTTTAAAAGGTTTATTTTAAAATAAAAAAAAATGCTGGAAAAAACTAAAATAAAATATTATTGGTCTCTATTTCTAAGAATGTTTTTGGCTCTTTTTTTTTATTATATTTATATTTTTTTTTTTATTATAGTAAAATTAAGAAAAGTAAATTAACATTACTTATAAATTTCATCATTCTACAATATATGTATGTACATATGTTAGCACTTGCGCACAAAAGTCACGTAATCGACAAATCACAGTGAATAATCGCCGTCTTGTGATTTGTGCTCTCTTTTTTGGCATCGCTGCCTGCGATGGGGGCAAAAGTGAAAATGAAATGGCCAAATGAATGTGCGTGTGCATTGTGCGATGCAAAGGTAACACAAAGGGTAAAGGGATCTTGCCAGAGTCTCCACCTGCGCCTGCACCACAGTGCTCCACTGTCTGTCCGTTTGTCCGTTCAACTGTATGCCCCACTGTGGCTGCATATCAGGTGTTTAAAGGTTTCACAAAACAATCGCCGCATGCAGATGAAGATGAGGAGAACGTGAACATGAACGTGCCTTGGGTATCTGTGGCAAGTTCCATATTGTTGTTGTTGTTCTTCTTCTTGTTTTTATTTGTGTCTTTAAATCATTGCTGTGGGTGTTTTAATTTTGTCACGAAATGTGTAACACATTAAAAGAAGACATTGTACATATGTCTTTAGCAAGATCTTGAGCAATTGAAAGAAAAGTAATTATGCAGGTTTGTTTTGAATTTTATTAACCAAAACTTACTTATATAATAAATAACAAAAAAATATATTTCTCCAATATTAACTCCTCAAGATATTCACAAAAAATTAAAAAAAGACATTGACAAAAGTCAAAAATTTTAATGGTTAAATTGCACCCGATTGTTCCTATGACAACTATATGATATAGTTTTTGGATTTTGACCAAATCAGTTTGTAACGGGCATTGTCAAATATATAATCTGTGAGTTTGGTTTAGATATCTTAAGAACAAAAAAAATTTTCCATACTAAGCAACTCCCTTAACTTTGACCCCGAATTTGATCCAAATTAAAGGTTTAATTTTGTAAATTACTTATTGCACGATCAAATTGTCTCAGCTATGTTGTGTGAAAATTTCAGTTTTCTAGCCTTAACCGTTTGGTCTACACGTTGATTTTCAGTCAGTGAGTCAGGACAAAGAGTTTATATATATAAGAAGATAGATTACCAAGCTTATAGAGTGTCTTTAAACAAAATTGCTTAAAGTCAAACTACTATATCACATATATAGCTGACTCAAGAACGATCAGTTAAAAATCTACTTATAATACAAAAAACTTTAAATTTTCTCAAAATTATTCGACAAATCTGAAAGATTGATAGATTGAATTTGATTAAAATCATAAAGCTGCCATATTAACGATACATTGAATGTTTAATATAGTTAGGGTATACAATTTTCGGCATGCGGAAGATAACTTATTTTCCTTTTTTTGGTGATCGTTTTTGCTGCTCGGTCAACCTCTGACCGAATTTCAAGCGATAATTATCGGCTGGCGTGCAAATATGCGGAAAGAATTCCTCAACGCTTGTTATTGTTATTGTTGTTATTGTTGTTGTCTTTTGTTTTATGTTTTGACTGCTGTTCGTTGTATTTCGTTTCAACTTTAAATGGAACTAATTAAATTTAGCGCAGAAAGCGTTAAATTTCGTTGTCCTGGGCAGCAGATATATACACAGTCAGACAGCCAGACTCACAGAGTCTCATATGTTAGCCCAACCCATAATTGAGGGCCAACCACGCCCACATCGTATACTAGCTGAAAAGGCAGCCCCTCAAATTGGGGCAACATTGCGATGCCACACTGATTTAGTGTCATATAAACCAGTAAGTGAAGATTATGTTACCAGAATTAATTGCAGACAAGGTGAAGGTAACTGGCAAACTGGAACTGGAAGCCAAAGTCACAGCAATTCCCCCCTCTCTCTCTCTCTCTACACTTCTTTCTCTCTCTCCCCTCGTCACATGACGACAGCTCGTGCTGAATTTACCATCTCGTAGTCTGACGAAGCTTCTCCAAGTGTCGACTACCTTTTTTTTGCTCCTTAATTTTGATAATTTAATTGAAAATAAAAAAAATGACAGGTTTACTTTGTGACGAAGCCTTAAAAATGCTTTGCCAATTGTTGGTATATTGATTTTATGTATTTAGCTGGGTAGGAAGTTTAAAGTACTTAATTTAAGTGTCGTTTGACACTTGGCTGCTTGGCTGCAGGTGTCATCATTTTTTTTTGTAAGCCCTAGGGGTTTTTTAAATACAGCACAAGTTATGATTACAGGATATACGCTTATAATTTAAACAGGAAATATTGATTTACTTTAAGGGAAATACATAAAAGTCAAAAGAATTTAGTGATATTTAATTTAAACTTTAAATTGTGCAAAATTTTAAATAAAGTAAGAGAATAAATCAAAACTTATTCAGGGCTGCCACAGAAATCGCTTTCGCTTGAATTTGACTTAAATTTGTATGAAAAATATGTCAAATTCAAGCGAAAGCGATTCCTGTGGCACCCCTGATTATGTAGTTCTAGAATATAAGAAAAATTTAAAATATAAACATTTAAAAATCGTTATTTAATAGCTTAGAATGAATTGAGAAACTTGTACAGTGTCGAAGAATAATTTTTTACCTTAATAGAAGTCCAATTTTATATGAATTATTCTAATTTTTATACGTAGAATTGAGTCAAAGTAAAAACTTAAGAATGATATGAACTAACATTAAAACATAATTATTAAAATATGAAGAAGTTTTTGTTAATATCTGGAAAATTTACTTGCTCCAAACATCATATAAACATAAAATGTACATGTCATAAATTGATATTGCTTAAAATAACTTAATTTAAATACAAAAGAAATTATTCTAGTTAGTCTAGAAAATATTCGAGGAATTTTACAAATTTAATCAGAGTTATGCTTTATTCAAAATTTGGTATTTGGAGTTCTTAGTTTGTTGTAGCTATTTTCTACATATTATATTAAAATAATATAAATATATTTTCAACTACTCATACCTGCATAATATGTAATTATTTATAAAAATAAAGTTGCTCATCTTATGCTTAAATTCATCAACTGAAGCCCTAAATATAACAAATATTTTCAACATACTTTGGTTATGTGCACATTTGACCGCTGTTTAAATATGTTTGCATCTTGGCCAATGTTCACAGTGGCATTTGGCCTTTTGTGCATTGCCTTGGCCAACATTGGGTAAATACATATTTCATATGCACATTTTATCTATGCCGGCAGCAGCAAATAAACTTTGAAATAAGTATGAGTCTGAGTAAAACTCAAACTTAAACTCATATTCATATATTCACATACGTATTCGCATTTCTAAACCAACTGCAACTAAACCAATCAGGCAAATATTTGAATTTTATTTGCATGTTGAACTCTGAACCCGAAACTCAGTGGGTGGATTTCCAACAACAACATCAACAACAACAACAAGTCACAGTTTTCATATTAAATTGAATAAAATGTGGGCAATGCAAAAAGTTGAAGAAATTACAATTTAATGGATCGTCGAGTGGAAAAAGTGAAAAATAAATGTTGTGACGACGCAGGGGAAAATTGTTGGCAGTCAGTCAGTCAGTCAATTTGGCTAACGACTAGGTGTAGATTAACGCTCCAGAGACTCCCCAGAGAGAGAGTGAAGAGCTAACTGCAATTCTGTAAACTGTAAAATCCTATAAAATCCTGCAGAATCCTTCATAATTATGCACCCCAAGCAGGCTAAATGGCTCTGGATTTGGTTACGTGTCGTAATAAAAAAAAACAATTACCAAACACCGCAAGCCAGCACAATATTTTTCTCCCACTTTCTCCTCTCCCTTCTCTCCTCTCTTCACTCACAAACCTACTCTCTCATACATTATGTAATCCTTTTCGAGCAGCCGGCGCAAAGTTGTAAGCAAAAATTGTTTAGATTCCTTTTTTGCAACATGCATTTTGTATGCCCTTCGTCTTTCTGCCTGTCTGTCTGTCTGTCCGTTTTTCACTCTTTCCGCTGTTATCTTGCTTTTATTTTTGATAATTTTCCTTGTTGGATTTCTGTTTCTGAGTGCTACCGAAGCTACAACGTAGCAGGAAGCATCGAGTAAAGCGGATTTCGTGGCATTTTTCATGAGCACACAGATGTGCGTTCGGTTCTGTTTTTTGCCTCCTTTTTGGACCGGAGGCAGGCAAGCTGACCCCATGGAATTTATGAAACCACCCACAAACACAACTTGTAAATACTTATGTAAAGATACTTGTGCTTTTCACTTAAGTCTGTGCGGCAAATAGTACTATTTATGAGTAGAAGGTATTATTGAAAATATCTATTTGGAACATAGAATTTCAGACAAAGTTCAAGAGGAGTTTCCTTTTGAAACTGTTAGTATCTTAATTTTGCATTATGTATCTTTGGATTTACCACATAAGTCAAGGAAATCATATACAACTTTTGTGGATGCAAGCTAAATAAAAGAAGGATATAAAAAACTCCCGCTCTACTATTTAAACTGAATTTTACTCGTTAAGATATATTAAGATTACAGATACAACATCTGTAGATTATTATATAATATCTCAAATCTCTTCGCTAGTATTTTTTATAATATTTTGAAAACTGCAAAGAAGCCACTTTTTCCTCACTTTCATACAAAAAGTTTTTTTTTTGCGGTTTTTAAAAAAATTATAAAAAATACTGGCGAAGATATTTTTGAAAAAAATTTCTTGCATTCAATATTAGAATTGTTTGAACACACTTTTTGCATCAAAACATTTTTTGTTTGAGACCGAGGAAAAATTCAAAAAATGTGTCTTTTACAAAAACTTGAAATTTTCGATGGGTTTTTATTGGGCTAAGGGAAGTTTTATATCATTCAAACGGAATTCAAATGACCTTTCCATTGATACCAAAATTAACATGAATTAATTTTAAATGATGAGTAGATTTAACTTTAAGTGTTGTGTAAATACTTTTGACCACCCCTGTATTTAGATAATTTAGAAATATCTGTATCTCTACATATTTTCGATTGTTCTTAAATAAAGATACTTTTCCGCCTATCCCCAAATTCCACATTTCAGAGTTTCCATAGATAATTTTACTATCTGTAGTATAAATCTGTGTATCTGTAGGAACTTGTGGCATCTATAATGATAGATACTTGAGCATTAGATACTTTAAAGCACACACACTCAATAATATCAACATATTTTGATTGCCAGAGGCAAAGCACTTGAACTTTTACTTGTGACCTTCGATGGATTCGCGTTTGGCATTAACTATCAAGTTTTCGCTTTAAATGTAAATGCTTGTGAGGCCTTTGAAGTGGCATCTAATCACCATTCAGCGTTCACCATTCACCAGTCGAGGGAGTCTATGCTCCCCACAAAACAAGTTGAACTCTTCCCATCCTGAAAAAACAAAAGGCGAAGGCGGATAAAAGAAACAAGCGCGTGCCTCATTGCGAAACTCGGAGTGCTTGATAGAAGGTAGTAAAGAGGAGGAGAAGAAGGAGTTGGAAGGGGGGAAAAGGATGAGTAGGAAATGGCAACGTAGAAGCAGAGGCAGCAAAAGATGATGAGAAACTTGAGCGTCAGGCAGGCAGAAGCTTTAAGCCGCTAAATTGTATCGGATTACAGCAAAATTCCAAAGCCATGAAGCTAACATTCCTCCTGCCCATAGGCTGGGGCACAATACGCTCTCTCCCACTCCCCCTTTTCCCCTTCTGCTGTTCCCCACCCCTGTCAGTTCCCCGCCCCTGGCTAAGCAGTGTCTGTGTGCTGTGTTGTGGCCCCCTTTTTTTTGTATTTTTCCTGCAGCTGGTATGTTAATGAAGGTGCTTCAGCCAGAGCCTCGTTGCTGTTGTTGTCGTCGTCCTGCTTCTCCTAGAGAATGAGGGGGAGGAGGCAGATGGCAACCTCCGCAGATGACACACAAGTGCAACTGAACTCGTGAACTCGCGTGGCAGTTGCAAGAAGCAGGTTATGAATCTTAACACAGTTACATTTGCAGCGAGCATTTAACAAAAAAAAAAAAACAACAAAACAAGACAGAGAAACGAGCAAAGACAATCAATCGAGTTGCTTAACGCTTCCCCCTGAACCCCCTTAGCCCTCCTTAGCCCACCGTTTCTCCCTTTTAACCCCTTCGGAAAGAATGCAAGGAGAACTCACAAAAATTGCACACAATTTGCCTAATTCGCGCTCTTCGTTTGGCTAAAAAGAAAGAAACAGGATGAGCCGCGTTGCTGAAATTGTTGCGGTTTTAATACCCTGTAAATAAAAAAGATTAAGAATATTGAGGGTGTAGCTAAAAGAAGGTTTGATTTGACTTCAAAAAAGCAAGGAGGAAGAGTATAATTTCTTTAAATAATGAAAAAATATAAAGATAAAATAAAACAACAGGCTCTTTAGATCCCTATAATAAATAAATCAAAATTGTCTTAAAAATGTGAGAATAATAAATTGACTGAAACTTTTCTTCACATTTATAAAAAATTTAAAGAAACGTTTAAAGCAGCGATGGGCACGCATGGGCTCCGGGAGCTAGCGCCTGCTCTCAATTTCATTTCTGCGCATACGGCTCTAATAGGGTTGTTGATATTGTAGTAGTTTTTGTTGTAGTGCTCCCGAATTCAGATTTCGTGCCCACCGCTGGCTTAAAGTATGATTATAAAAATATATTTCAAGTTAATCCTGTTTTCTTGGCTTTTAAATCAAAATATTAGCATTTGATTTATTTTATTCTATATACCCAGAGAGATTATAATGTATCCTAAGTGTTTAAAAAATGTCCCAACAATTAATAACAAAAGTTATACAATTTTTACAAAAGGAAAGATTCTTAGAAGTATTAGCTTTAAACGTTTACAGAAGACAGTAGTTTACTCATCAAGTTACGAGATATAGGGTAGCTGTAAGTCATTCTCTGTGCAACTCTTGGCTTTGTTTTTATTTTTTTTTTGGCCTGACTGCAATTATTGTTTGCGGCTTTTCAATTGCCTTGCGAGCTTCAGCTTCAACTTCGGCTACAGCTTCAACTTTAGCAGCAACTTTAGCAACTTCAGCTTTAGCTGCAAGTTCAGGCTCGAAGTCAGTCATCATAAGGTGAGAATATAATAGCGCAATCGTGAGATGCGTGACTGCAATTGCCCCTACGCCTGCCACTAACTATGCACGCTGGGACCAAACTTAGATTTATCATAATCAAAATTTAAGAAAATGACAAGAAAATAAAACAAGCGGAAAAAACTATAGTCAAGTTCTTATAGGTTACCTCTTACTTATTAAAAAAAAAAAAAATATTGCATACTTTTAGGCACTTACATTGCTTGAAACTTAAATCAGCCATTACAGCCGTTCTGTTTAGCCGATCTTGATGTGATTAAGTCGTATGATAGCTAATAATATTAGTTAACGTTAACAACCAAAAAAACGTAATATTCGAAGATTTGAAGAACAATTTTGTTCCACTGTGCTGGGCTTGAGCATCTGATCAACGTCTTGGTTTTGGTTTTGGGCCCAGGGCTCAGCTGATAAGCAGCCCAAACAAACAAATAATAATGCACGATTTGTGGGCCGTATTTTTTTTGCTGTTGTACTTTTGTATTTTTGGCCTTTGATTGAGGAACGCGCGCGCTGCCTTTAACTAATTGAGCTTCATTGTAAGAGGCGGACTGGAAACTTTTTGCTTTTCCTTAGCCACAGACACGTTTCCTGTTTCGCTGCACGAGAGAGACACCCAAAAGCAAGAAAGCAACAAAAGCCATAGAGATCCATAGAGAAAATGGAAATAGAGTTTGGAGAAACGTTGGGGAAACGACGCGTCGTTTGTAGTGAGAGAAAGCAGAGAATTTTAGAGTCTCTGTGGTTGCCATTTAATTAAAATTGAAAAGTTCTTGCTAAGAAAAGGGTCTCTGGCAAAGCATTTGCGGAAAATTAAAAGTTTTCCTTTCTATTTTTATTTTTATTTCATTTTATTTTTTATTTCTTGAGTGTTGTGACATGTGAGAAACATTTGGCATTTTTCAGAGTCTATACATAATTGTGTGCAACTTTTTTTTTTTTGAAGTTTTAAATGAGTTTTGGCCCTTGATATGAGTTGAAGTTGGGCAGGGCCAGAGAGTTTCCTGTCAAGACTTTACTTAAATGTTTAACAAACTTATAAAATTTTGCAGTTTTTATATAAGAAAAAGTAGAGATCATTTGTAATAATAGTAATAATAATAAAAACAAAAAACAAAAAATGCACAAAATGTGCCCTTTAACTTTTAATAACTTTGTTTTTTTGTTAGCCAGCTTCTTAACTTGGCTTCAAAAAATGCCAAGCTGCAGAGCCATAAAATCAAAATAAAAACTTTGTGCAGTCAGTAGAAAAAAGAACAGAATAAAAGTAACGAGAATCTGGCAATATTAAAGTAAAGTCTATTAAACTTTTTTTGCGTCACACACACAAAATGTTGTTGTTGTTGTTGTGCAACTTTTGGCATGTATAAAACATATGATTTTTGCTTGATGGCCCCGCGGGCCAATTTCCTGTCTAGAACAAATGGCAAACAAAAGCGAGGAGCCGGAACCCAGGACCAGGAAAAGGACCCTGACACGGACTCTCGTATTCAGTTCCTAGTTCAGAATGCTGTAAAAGACGAAGAAGGCGCCGCTAATAAAATAAACCCGTGTGTAAACGTGCTGCGTCTTCGCTCAGTTCTCATTCTCATTCCCGTTGCCTGTGGCCTGTAAATTTGAACGCCTCGTGCAGACATAAATTGTGTGTTAAATACATTTTATGCGTTTCGCAAAAGCCGAAAAATGGGGAAAGGGGGGAATAGGGGAAAAGTGGATGCCAGGCAAGCTGCCAACTTTGTGTGTAAGTCAGTCGACTGCAAACGCAATCAAGGTCAGGACAAAACGGTGTCGTCTTCCGAGTTCCGAGTTCCTTGTTGACGTTGTCCTGAGGCCAACGACGCTGCTTATGATGGATGTGGCAATACACTTAAAAAAATAAGATCAGACAAAACGAAAGGTGGAATGGCTGATTAAAGTTTTTAAGCAATGTAAGTGCCTAAAAGCATGCAATAAAAAATATTTAAAATGTATTTAAAAAGGTAACTGGTATTCTATAGTCGTGAGCTCGACTATAGCATTTCCCACTTCGTTTAAATCTATATTTATCGGGGATGCCACAGAAATCGCTTTTGCTTGAATATCACTTAAATCTCATACAAATTTTAAGTGAAATTCAAGCGAAAGCGATTTCTGTGTGGAATTAGAAATACAATTTTCGAATTATAAAAAAACCCTTAAAATAGAGCGAATTGATCTTTTAATATTTTCTAAATTAAATGGCTAAATATTTTTCTGTTTAGTAAGAAAAGCCTTTTGGAAAATTAATGGTTTCCATTTTTTAAATTTTATTTTTAGAAATTATTGTAAAATTATAAATATATTTCTTAGTTTTAGAAAAAGAACCCATAATAAAATATTTTTCAGAAATGTTTCCCCTCAAAAGTTTTTTTTTTTAATAAAAGAATATATTTTAGCGCTATAATCTTATCAAAATATTGAAGAAAAATGATCCCTTGATTGTTGAAAATTTGTTTTTCTCATATTAATGGGAAATACGTATGAAGATAGAAATTTTTCTTATTTTCAAAATATATTGTAAAGAAATTTATAATAAACGTATTTACTTTGAAATAATTTAAGGAATAAGATTTAACTATAGTTTAGTATATTCGATTTATTTTCTTATAAGATTGAAAATGCAGTGCTCTTTTTTTCTGAGTGTAACAGAAGCAGCAACATGAACGACAACGCGTACAACGTTGCGTATTAGAAACGCACGAATTACAGCCAGAGTTCCACAACTTGCCGCTCTTCACGTTCCGCCTCGTCTATGTCTGTAATCCTTTGGTTGCTCCTTTTGTAGCTGCCAAGTCGTAAGAGGGCAGCAGATGGAGTGGGCGTGGCAGAAGAAGGGGGATGGAGGCAGAAGAAGAACAGAAGTTGAAGACGGAGCAGCAGCTGAGCATACACATGTTTGTGTCACATTTGGACTACATATTTTGCTTAAGTGTATACACATACAGTTGTCTGTGTGTGTGTGTGTGTGTGTCTGTGTGTGTATGTGCGTATGTGTGTGTTTTTGTGTTCACTTTACTCCTTGAGCTTGGCATTTCCTTTGTGAATTATAAAGAAATTTGTTGTTCTTCTTCTACGCAACGTTTTGTTCCGTGCTGCGTGGGTAGTGAAGAGGCGGAGAGGGGGCGTGGCGTCTGTTAGCAACGCTGCAAAATTTCATTGCATACTTTTTGGGGGCCAGGCGACAAGTTGAATTTGTCCCCAGTCATAAATCGAAATGACACTTGCTGAAAATTAGATTAAATATCAAAGCAAAAGGGAAAAGCTATTTCAGAAGTGAAAGCACAAAATATTTAAGAAAATTTAGTTAGGCAGTGTTAAAGCTTAACGCGTGTAGGGAGGAGCTTTTAAAGCACATTCAATTTGCAAGTTACGTTTATAAAGATTTGAAAGCTTTGCGCTTTAAAAGTTTGATAAACTATGACATTTATGCTTTTGTTGCTCATTTGTTCCTTCCTGAAATCAAACGTATTTCTCTCTATTTTATTTTAAGATTAATCCAATAAAATTTATTCTTGTCTTTCTGTTCTTCTTTCATTCTCTTAAAGTTCTGCTTGAAAGGCAGTCTAACAACATTTAAAATAAAACTTTTAAAGCACATTAAGGATAATACAAATTTTGAAACTTTAGGCTTTACAGATCTTTTTGTTTCTCCCTTTCTCTTTCTCTAAAAGCTAATTAAGCACATTAAAAATTAAATATTATAAATGATTATAATCGGGGGTGCCACAGAAATCGCTTTCGCTTGAATTTCATTTAAATTTGTATGAAAATTTGTATGAAATTTAAGTGCAATTCAAGCAAAGGCGATTTCTGTGGCACCCCAGAATATGTTTTTCTGTCTCTCTTTAAATTTCACTGCCTGATTATTCCAATTAAGTGCAATTTTCAGCTAGTCTTACTAACTATCTAGTGACAACAACAACAACAACAACAACGGAAGTTGCTTTTTAGACTCTGGCAGCTTTAAGTACTTACCACTCTTTTCCCTTTCCATCCCTTATCCTTTTCCTTGCTCTTTCCTTTTGCTTTCGTGGCCGGGGCAACACTTGTTTGAATTCCGTCCGCTGCTGCCTTAATGGCATCTCTGTCGTCTACGCAGCCACGCCCCTTTTAACGCCCACGCGCTGCTTGTGTAATATTCATTTTTTGTTAAATTCCATTTTAATACGTTGTAAAATACGCTTATATTTCAGTTTTATTTCTCTCTTACTGCATTGCCCTTAATTACCAGCATTTTGATGGTTGCTGCTGTTGTTGTTGTTGCAGAGTTGCCGCTGTTGCTGCTGCTGATGAGGCAGCTGCGGGTTGCACCTCGAGGCTAAATGGAAAACGCACTCCAAATGATTTTCGCTTATTTCATACGTTTACAGTTGGTTGAGGCTCGGAATCACTTTGAAGTGTGAATCAGTTTAAAAAGTAGGTTTAAAGCCATTGCTTGACAATTGTCAATGTGTGTTGCGAGAGTGACAGACTGGCAGATACCCTGTAGTTGGTTATTAACTACTCAATGGTAAACTATTTTCAGTAACTCTGACTTAAATAATTGCAATTTAAAAATGTTTGATGTTTTACTTTTTTCACTTTTTCCTTCTTTTCTCCCGCCTTATTTTTCCCTCCTTCCTCTCTTCTTCCACACCTTTCTCTTCCTTCTTAATTTTCTCGCTTTGCTTCTCTTTCTCTATATTTACTAACTTTTCTGGCTAGTGTGGGAGAAAATTAAAGAAATTTGGATATGGTTAAGGAAATAAATAACTAGTATCTATATTTATTTATTTCCTTAACCATCTCCAAATTTCTTTAATTTTCTCCCAACTATTTTATGTACCCCTGCCTATCTTTTACAGGGTATCCAAACTATTGACAATAACAAAAGAATTTTTTTTTAGCTTGGTTTTACTATAAATGCCGCAGGATATTTGTTGTTATTATTGTTTGTTGTTGTGGTGTTGTGGTTGTCAGCCTCAAAACGTTTTATTTAAATGCATTTCAATTTGTGGCTGAAATCCTTTAAGTGTGTGTGTATGTGTGTGTATGTAAGGGTGTGTGTGTGTAGACTTTATAATTGCTTTAATGAAATATGCGTGAGTATTTTGTGAAAATTTAATTTGCATGTTTTATTCACAACCCAGCGAACAATTCAATTTGTGAGTATTCACAATTGTTATGGTTATTTTGGCTTTGTTTATAATTTTTTTGTTTGTTTATAAAATGGAACTATTAACAGCAGGCTAATCAGTTGCATAGCACACATTAATAACTGATAATGCAACAAAAATGTGAATAACAATTTCACAAATTAATTGCACTTTCAAATTGAAATTGCAGCTTTGAGTTGTTGTGTCACAAAGTGCGCTTTGTCCATAGAATTCTTTGTGTTTGTGTTTTTTTATTCTTCATGTGGCAACACTCAAAGTTGCAACTACTTAAGCTCACTTTGTGTAAGTGTAACCCCCCTCCCACCTCGTGGTTTTTTTTGCTTTTGCCACGGCTGCAATTCTGTTTGACAGAGGCAAAGGCAACAACGGAATAATAGCCGTGGCATTAGTGCCGATAGATACAGATACAATGTAACACAGATAGATAGATAGATTGGTAGATAGATGCCTTTGTGTCACTGCAATTGACAAAATAATCACTGCTACATGCTGCAACTTGGCTAAGCTGCACAAGCTACACGCTTCTTACAACCAACAACAACAGGTAAACCAGTTGCTCGACTGTCGGTTGCCCAGATGTTGAATCTTTATGGTCATCACGTATAAAAAAATAGTTTAAAAAAATAGGAATTAATAGTAAAAATAATCACAGAAATTATGCAATAAATATAAATATAAAAAATAAATATAAATAAAAATTATAAATAAAAAAGTTAAAAAATAATAAGTGAAATATAAAATAAAAATATAAAATATAATATAATATATAAAATAAAAAATATAAAATATAAAATATAAAGTATAAAATATAAAATTTAAAATATAAAATGTAAAATATAAAATATAAAATATAATATAATATATAAAATAAAAAATATAAAATATAAAGTATAAAATATAAAATTTAAAATATAAAATGTAAAATATTAAATATAAAATACAAATCGAAAGTATAAATAGAAAATATAAACATAAAATATAAATATAAATATAAAAAATAAATATAAATAAAAATTATAAATAAAAAAGTTTAAAAATAATAAGTGAAATATAAAATAAAAATATAAAATATAATATAATATATAAAATAAAAAATATAAAATATAAAGTATAAAATATAAAATTTAAAATATAAAATATAAAATGTAAAATATAAAATATAAAATACAAATCGAAAGTATAAATAGAAAATATAAACATAAAATATAAATATCAAATATAAATATGAAATCGTGATTTCAAAGTGTCTTTTGTTAATTTTTAAATTTTTGTCACAAAATATCTTCAATAGTTATCAAACACCTTAATTAGACATTAAAAAAACGGGCCTAAGCTCTATAAATACTAAAAATACTGAAAATACTATAAATACTATATATTTAAAAAAAAATACAATAAATTTTGTATTTATTTTATAGCTAATCTCAATGATCTTTTCTGTTTATTAACCGATCGAGATGAAATTTTCAAAATATTTGCGTGTGTTAAATCTCAACTGAATAGTTTTTAAAATTGCTCTGATAATTCTTTGTTTTAAAAGCCACTTAAAACTATATTAAAAATGTTGCTAGCCAAGTTGGTTGCATCAACTTTTATGGTCTCTGAGATTTGCCTGACAGACATAGTCACAAAGCCATACGCCTGCGCCATACGCCTGCGTACTGGGCTAACAACAACTACAAAAGCGGCACACATATTTTCCCGCCTAAAACGACAAAAAAAAAAGAACAGAACTCTGCAACAGCAACAACAACGGCAACGTTGCTGGCAACAAAAAGTAACAACGGCAACACACGCTCAGCAACATTTTCTCATGCGCACGTTTGTGGCATGCAGCAACATTCCCCATTGGCAACATTTGGATGATGCTGTTGTTGCTATTGTTATTTCTGTTCCTCATCTTCTACTGCTGCTGCTTGTTGTATCTGCCAGATACATTTGTTGTTGATGCTCTTGGCGCTTCGGCTGCTGCTGCTGCTGCTGCTGCTGCGGCAACTTCGTGTGTTGCCAGCTTCGTGTGCTGCCGCTGTTTTCATTATATTTTCCGTGCGATTTTTCAACAGTTTGCAAAAAACGTTGTTTTCAGTCGACGTTTGTTGTCGTTAGCGGTTGCTTCGAAGCGCGCAACTTGCAGATACTTTTTAGTCACAGTCACAGATACAGATACTCAAATATTTACGCCTAAAGATACGAATTGCGTGTAGTACGCCGGTTGATCCTGCGAATCCTCAGCGTACGTTGAACTGCGACTTTTGTTTAATAAAAAAGAAAAGTGAGTAAAGAAAAGAAAAGTAAAAAAATATTAAAAAAATGAAATTAAAATAAAGAAAATATAATAAAAATCATATAAAAAAACAGCCAAAAACGTGGCGCAAAATAACGTATTTTTTGTTACCGGCTTAGCTCAGGCTTATACTGCAGTGTAAGTGTGTGTGTGTGTGTGTGTTTGTAAGCGGAAGTCAACGCAGCCGCCATTGTTGTGCCGCAGCCGGAAGTGTGTTATTAGTGCGAGGGAAAATTGTATTTACTTAAAATGTACTCGCAAAATGTGGAGAGTCGAAAAGTAAATCAAATTAATTCAAATTTATGGCAAAAATAAAAAAAATAAATCTACATACGAGTGCTCTCAAGTGTATGTATGTGTGTGTGTGAGTGTGCGGCAAGTTGTCAAAAGTTTTAATTGAAGAAAACTTATGCGCAAGTTAAAGTTACACACATAAATGTTCGTTATGCTAATTGAATTACAACAGCCACTGTAACAACCACGGAAAGTCTCTTGTGCAAGTGCGAGAGGACAAGGCAGAGTAAAGAGAGGAGAGAGAGAAAGAGAAGCGGAAAAAGGTGTTGAAAAAGGTTTGTCAATTAAAAAGTAATTTCGGTTGAAACTCAAACACGAACACGACACAAAGCCACCGCAGAAACCAACGCATTTAAGTTAATCTGTGGTTGCGATTTTAACTAGAACAAGCTTCAATTGTGATTAATGATGTTCGGGATGTTAATGGGGCTTTATATTTAAATCTATTCTCTCTGTTTAAATTTAAAGCATGTGAAGATATTCATTTAAAATGAAGACTTTACTTAGAAGTAGTTGTTAAAGTTGACCTATCTCAATAAACTTTTTTATTTACATATTTGACTGCATATAAATCTCTTCTTTTAAATAGTAGATTAAACTTAGTTGTAAACTTTGACCTGTCTCGACATAAACATTATTATTTATCAATATGACATAATAAGTTGTTGTTAACTTTGAGTATCATTAACTCTTATATATTAAAAGCTTAACTTCCTCTTTAACTTGTTTAATTTAAAAAGAGCAAAATTTATTTAAATACATAGTTATGTGTTTGCATTTTTACAAAACTAAAATTTATTTTGTGAATTTATTATTTATTTATTTGTTTAAAATCAGTCGGCAAATAGTAAAATATTTTTTAAAATTAAAATTACAAAATAATAAAATAAATTTATGTAAAATTGAAGTCATAAACTGAATAGAAAAAAGTTAAGTTAAGTTAAGTTATGGAAAAAATGATAAGTTTGTTGGATTGTTTTTGAATTGTTGGGCTTTTTTTTTGGTACTTATAAAATTATTCAATACAGAAGAAGGTAATATTAATAATTTTGTCATGCAAATATAAGGAATAATTAAAGTCTTCCAGGACAATTTAAATAAGTTCTGTATAAGAGTATGTTCTTTTGAATGGGAATTGCATTTAATTAAAATACATTTTATATGAACAATAATCACACGTTTTTGATTATTATACTTATGTTTTTTTAAATTTCTTTCTTATTTATTATTTATTTATTTTTAAATTTTAATTTACATATTTTTGACTTGAACTGCAATTGCACTTATGTCAGGGACCGCAAAAATTGATTATTGAAATTATTTAACATCAAAAAATCAATGACTAGAATACATATACAATAAAATAATGATAATTATTAGATTTGAGCGAATAAATATAAAACTCAAAAAATAACAACTAAAAAACAATCATTATTTATGATATTTTATGTATTTCGCTCAAAATAAAACTCACTTTTAATTCGTGGCTTTTGTTTAGGATTTTCCCCCAATATTTTTGCATATCCCTTTAAAAGAAATCCAGGGGACCCATCAAAAATTATTTCAAATGATTACGCAGTCTTTTTTAAAAGTAAGTTTTATTTTGTCAAAAATAATGATTATTTGTGAGTTTTATTTTTTCGCTCATTGAAGAGAATCCTTAAAGAATCTTTAAATAATCATAGCTATGTTATTATTATAATATAATTCATAATGAATTACGGTCCCTGCCTTTATGCATCTTTAAATTTCAATTCTTTCCTTCTTGGACAATTCGTCATTATTCATAAAGTTACGATCATTAATAACTTTTTGAATGCGTCCAAAACTTTGGCAATTCGGGCAGCATATTAAATTCAATAATCACTTAAAACCTCATAAATATTTTCGCTTTGTGAGTCAAAACTGGGCAACTCCCTTTACCCCCTCTAAACCCCCTTTAACTACCCCTCACAAATCCGTGTTGGCCTGTTGAACTTTTGTGTTGTTGTTGTTGTCGTGGGTCGCACACTCCGTCTGTCTGTCTGTCTGTCAGCCTGTCAATGTCATTTCAATGATTAAAACTTCAACGCAAATAAAATGTTAAGGATGCTCTAACCGGACTCCCTTCCTCCCCCCCTCTGCCCTTTATTCTTGCCCCTTTTGCAGTGAGCAGCTCAATCATCCACCAACGCACTTGTTCCCATCCCCATCTTTTTTTATCCTTCTTTTTTTTAATGAAAACATAAACATCAGTCTTTTCTGTTTTTTTCTGTTATAATTTTTACCCCAAGTTTCTCTATTTGCCCACGTTTGTTGTTGTTGCCCTTTGTTTTCTTTTTGGCCGTGGCTTGTAATAAATTTTTAATTACGCTTAATTGAAAATGGCTCGCCGGGCATATAAAAAAAGGGAGCGTAGGATCGGAAGTTATTGGCAAAGTATCTCAACTAAATTTCATATTTACAAAGCAACGTTTTGGTCCAAAATTGCCTGTGGCCAAGACGAGGAGGCTTTTGTGTTGTTTGTGGAACGTGAAACACGTGTGCCCGCTGGGACTTGGACACGGAATCGAAATCGGACTGTCTGCCACTGCCACTTGAGAGACTGAGAGACGGAGAGACTGAAACTCTGAGTGCGACGAGGTGTTAAAAGCTGCTCACATATTTATATAGCTGTCTCTGCCATATATAGGCAAACATTTTGACAAACAACGAGACGACAACGACAACCAGAAACGGGAATGGGAAAATATGGGCAAACTTTGTTGCAATTGTGTGCAGTGTACGAAAAATGGGTCACAGTTCTTGTCGTCATGAATGAACAACACAACAAAACACAACACGGCTTGTGGCGCCTCTGTTGCATCTTCTGAATAAATGCCTGCCACTGAGAGCTGCCCAGGGAGAGGGAGAGGGAGAGAGAGAGAGACTATGTCCTAAGCACATCTGTATCTATCTTGTATAGTATCTGGTAGCTACATATTCAGTATGCTCCCATTGTTCCATTGTGTACGATGGAAAAACGAGCGTTTAATTGCTGTAAATAAGTGTCAAGTGTTTTTGGTTGCCACAAGACTCTTCACACACACAATTTGCCAGCTATCTTTTCTTGGCTTAGACTAATAACAACAACAACTTAATGCCAAGTTTAAACTTATGCAGATATATTGCAATCTGTCTCATCAAGTGAAACTCTCTAGTGTGAGAAATGTATCTTTTGCTAGGCGAATGCGGAAGTCTTTTAGTGCTGGAAAGTGTTAATTGTTCAGTGTAGTGTTGTTTTAAAAGAGAATCTATTTATGATATTTGTGGTGTAAGGAATTTTTTCATATTTAATTATTTATTTAATGTCAACTAAGTACAGTTGACCACAACTAATGTAAAAATAAAAGTTAAGTAATATAAAAAATTAAGTAATATTAAATTAATTAAAATTAAATTTAAATTTAACTGATATTATAAAAAATTAAAAATCTATGGGCATTCAAAATTTTTTTAAATGATCCAACATTTATTGCAAGGATTGGGGACAACCCAGAAAAACCCAATCAGATCAAAAAGTATTAGCAGTAATAATTAGTAACACAGGGATGCCACAGAAATCGCAAGCGATCTAAAATTCCGCAGAATGCGATTCCACACGGAAATTTCTGAGGTGCCACAGAACTTCTAATGATTTAATGTTTTTTTTTAACACAAGTATTAGAGTTAGTAAGTTCAGGGATTTCTATAAAGGAAGCAAAAATGGGATTTAAATAATTTAATTTAATAAAATCACCATGGAGTTTAATAATTTTGTTTTCGTGGTTTTTTAATTATTACTTAACTTTTGAATTTTACACTGTTTCCTAGAATTTCAGTCGTTGTTAAAACAAATATGTACAGTCGTCGGATAAAGTATTTTGACAAAACTAAAGCTAAATCGTCGCGTTATTTGAACTAACTTTATGTTAAATTTGGCATCAATGGAAAGGTCATTCAAATTCCGTTTGAATGATACAAAACTTTCCTTAACCCATTAAGTACCCATTGAAATTTTTGAACTTTGGTAAAAGTCTACTGTTTTGACTTTTTTCCTAGAATTTTTACCAAAAATATTTTGATGCAAAAAAATTCTTCAAACAATTCTAAGAGTGCCTGAAAAAAAAAATTTTCAAAAATCTCTTCGCTAGTATTTTTTATAAATTTTTGAAAATCGCTAAAAATGACTATTTTAACCCATTTTGCCACCTTTTCATACAAAAAATGCCTAATTGGCAATTTTCAAAAAAATATAAAAAATACTAGCGAAGAGATTTTTGAAAATTTTTTTTTTCAGGCACTCTTAGAATTGTTTGAAGAATATTTTTGCATCAAAATATTTTTGGTAAAAATTCTAGGAAAAAATTCAAAACAGTAGACTTTTACCAAAGTTCAAAAATTTCAATGGGTACTTAATGGGTTAAGGAAAGTTTTGTATCATTCAAACGGAATTTGAATGACCTTTCCATTGATGCCAAATTTAACATAAAGTTAGTTCAAATAACGCGACGATTTAGCTTTAGTTTTGTCAAAATACTTTATCCGACGACTGTATCTTTTAAATAGAAAATGTATCTACGCTAAAGTATCTGCATCTTTTTTATTCATACAATTTGTTTATTTCTTAATATTTATTTATAAACAGTTTACTAAAATGTAAAATTGTTTCTAAATAATTATCTAGTTATCAAAAATTAAAAAGCTAGACAAACAGAATAGGTAAAAACATATTTTTCACAGATTTTATAGGATTGGTAGGCGAAATATATACAGTCGAACTTCCCTAACTCGAATCACCATTATCCACGAAAAAAGTTCGAGTTAGGGAGACTTCGAGTTAGGGAAGTAGAATTGAATGAAATTTGCATAGTATTGCCACTCGATTTTGTTCGAGTTAGAGAGACTTCGAGTTAGGGAAGTTCGAGTTAGGGAAGTTCGACTGTAGATCCATAAATTACTTTTCTTTAATTTTATATTTATATATTTTTTTTTTTAAATTTATTATCAATATTTTAAAAATATTTATTCTTTTCCTTTAACAAATTTTATTAATTTACTTTAATTTTTTATTTATATTTATATATTTTTTTAATTTATTTTCTATTTTTTAATTATATTTGTTGTTCTCCTTTAAAAAATTTATTAATTTTCTTCTTAAATTTTATATTTATATTTCTATTTTTGTTTCAAATTCATTATCTATTTTATAATTATAATATATATATTCTTCTCCTTTAGAATTTTAATGCATGCTCAGCATATATTTAGTTAAATGCTGCCCATAGTGGCCACATATGCATCTAAGTTCCCCCCCTGTCGTCTTTTCCCCCCTTTTTTAGGAGGCCACTTGGCTCGTTAACATTTTTCCCACAGGCTATTCTACATTCTATTCTATGCCTGAGCTGTCCTATTCCAGTCCCTGTGACTGCATCTTATTTATTGCATATAAAGCGACACCTTTAACCAGTTCCAAACTCAACTCAACTCAACTCGGCGTCATCAGCCAAACAAATGACGTCGTCAACGTCGCCTGGGCAACGTTTTGGCATAAATTAAAGAAGGGCACTTTGTGGACACTCGTTGCATTGTCCAGTTGCATCACATATCAAGAGAGAGAGAGAGAGAGGGGGGAGGGGGAGTAAGAGGGGCGGCATTGGGAGGAAACTCCTTGGTCTGTTTTCTGTGCTCTGTTTGCATTGCATTTTGTCACACGTTGCCTGAAAGCGACGCCAATTTGTCTGAAATGTTTTGAATTCTAAACGTTGACGAGTTGTGGGCAGGAAGAGAGGGGGTTGTAGTGTGACAAGGGAGAGGGGGTGACATCTTGATGATGCTCATGCGGTGGCTACTGATGCGGATATGATAGCGTTGATGTTGCTGCTCTGAACTGAACGTGTGGCACATGTTTTAACTGCGAATTCGCTTTGAATGAATGAATGTGTGTGTGCGGGTGTGTGTATACGTGTCTGTGTGTGTGTATTATATGACTCTTTCATATTCACACCGAGTGCATATAGTGAGTCAATCATCAACGCCATCGACATCGCCATCGACATCTGCCTCATCTGCCCCCAAAGGCGGCCGTGTGAATTATGTGCAGATAAACTTGGCCAGTTTTTTTTGGGGGCCAACTCGTTACCCATATTGTGTTGCAGCCTGTAAGCAGCAGCAAAACACCTGCTGCAGATGCTGCATAGTCACACACAAACATATGCACACACACACATTGATCTTATCACCGCACACACCCAAAAAAGAAAAAGTGCGGCCGAAAAAACAAAATAAATAAATAAAGAGAAGAACATGAATAACTAAGAACGCTAGAGCAAAGCGAACTCGACTGTCAAATACTTGGTATTAAAAATTAATATTCAGGGGTGCCACAGGAATCGCTTTCGCTTGAATTTGACATAAATTTCATACAAATTTAAGTGGAGTTCAAGCGAAAGCGATTTCTGTGGCACCCCTGAATATTTAAAAATATCAAAAAAATATTATTGAAATACAATAAAGATAGATTTAATATTCCTGTAGAGCTCTGTGCTTAATTTTTAGCTGATTTTTCCTTATGGAAGCTTTTTGATATATTTTATATATTTGATATATTTGAACAAAAGTCGGTCAGGATGTGAAAGACAATATCAAATACACATTCTATAAGTCTAGAAAAATTCAAGTTGCTGAATTTTGTTCGATCGATACGATGACAGCATTTTGGTATATGTAGAAGTCCAAATTTTCACACAAAAAAAGTGTTGGAAAAAATAATAGAAACGAGGCATTTTGTCATTTCGAAAAAATTGGTAATAATATGATAAAAAGCTGCGCATGAATATTGACTTTCATTGTTTTGCTAAATTTTAAAACATTTGAATAAAAGTATTATGAAAATATGATGAAGCTAAAATAATATATTTTTTTCGAAGCATTTTTAAAAATTCAAAAAAATTTATGTTTTTTATTATTATTTCATTGAATGTATATTTTGAGAATATAACTATTCAAAACTAAGACTTAAGTTAACATACAAAACGTTTTCTCCAGTAATTTTTATGAACATGAGAAATAAACAGTGATGGAAAAAATATTAAAAACGACAGTCATTTTGTCATTTCAAACAAGTTTTTAATGTGTAATATGTTTTTTCCAAAGCAATTTTTACAATACAAAAAAGGATCGTTTTTATTATTTTTTCCATTACCGTATATACTTTGTGCACTCACAGATGCCTTACTTTCTATGTTACATACATTGCCACAAAGCTATAGTACTTTTGTAATATTTTGGGTGCTGGGTATCAAGCAGAACCTCGTCTCAAGTTGGAGTTGGAGTTGGAGGCGACTGCCGTGCTACACGTTGCATTTTGCATTGCGTCTGCGTTGCGTCTTCTGTCTTCTGTTATCTGTTGACTCCACATTGGATGCTGCTGCCTTGGCCTTGGGCTCCAACTTCAGCTTTAGCTTCAACTTCAGCTGCTGCCTCAGCTTTGGCTTTAACTCAGAGTCTGTGTTTGTGTGTCTGTTGTTTTTTTTGTTTTTTGGTTGCCTTGACCATTTATTTACATACATTTCTGTGCGCTTGCGAGATTCGGTCGAGTCAAGGGCCGCAGCCCGCCTCATTGTCTGGCCACGATGCGGATGCTGTCGAGGATGAGCTCAGAATGTGCCTTGGAGAACGGAGGATGGGGGATGAGGAGACGGAGAGATGAGGCGGGCGAAGATGTTGCTGGCTAATTTCACCTTTTCACAGATTTCGCGTGGCTCCTTTTTGCATTCACGTTGAGCTTCAATTTGTGTGTGGGTTGCTCAGGCGATATCGTTGATTATACTCTACATGAATGGGGTCTATTAGATATTTTTTGTTTTTATTATTATTATTTCTTTATTGGGATTCCCAGCACTAAAAGTATAAACCTTTTATTTAATGTGCTAAACTAAAGTTATATTTTATTTTAAGACTATATTTTTATAATTAATTTAATTTAATTTAATTTAATTTATAAGTCATAAATTAATCTGCAAAAAAGCCACATTTTGTGTGAAAATTAGGCAAAAGGGGTTAAAATCTTAATTTTTAGGATTTTAAAAAAATTATAAAAAATACTAGCAAAAATGTTTTTGAAGAATTTTTCTGCATCAAAATATTTTTTTGGAAAAAATCGAGGAAAAAAGTTAAAAAATTGACTTTTTTTAAATTTAAAATATTCGATGTGTACTTATTGGGTTAAAGAAATTTTTGCATCACTAGAACCCGCATCAAAACATCTTTATTATACGCAAATTTGACAAATTTATGCTGCATGAAGACATTAGTGGTTCACTGTATATTTTATAAATCCTAAAAGATACATAGAGATGGCGTTATACAAATTTATTATAATTCAGTTCATATTTTAAAGACTGCCTTTTGACATAGATACATATGTCGATCATTTGCTTATCTGTTTTCTTTAAGGGTATTCAAACTTCGTTGTGTTTTGTGTCGCATTCCACTTGATGTTGCCTTTTTTTTGTTTCTTGAACGACTTGACTTGTGGGAGGCTCATGAAAAATTGAGCAAGTGCCGCACTTGCAATTTCAACAGCTCATCTGCCGCTGCGCAAAACAATTTGATTCTGTGGCAGCTGTCGGGTTTTTGCTGCTTGCCGCTTCCCTGCGAGGCAAAAAAAAAAAACAGAGATAAAATATAGTATGAGACGTTGCAATCCTTGAATCGCCGTTGTTTTTACTGCTCTGCTGGAACGAGCTCTTTTAGTATTTTAGGTTGCTCTTTGAATTTGCAAACTGTTGAGTGCTTAATTTTCAGTTGTCAGCCCTTATGAAATAGATACTTATTTGGTTAGCCTCTAGTATGTTCTCAGATACCTGAAATAAATAAGGATATAAATATAAAAAATATTTGCAAAAATTATAATAAAAATATAAAAAATTTTTAATAGAAAAAAACTTACTAGATAAATTACTCAATTAATTTACATAAATAAAAAATATCTCTAGGAAATTAAACATATATTTTTCATTTTAAACTGTTCATTAGTTTTTCCAATTTTTTTTTTTAAATAAAATAAATGACAATGTAAAATTTATGCTTAAATTGCTAGATTAAATTACTAGCCTTAGAAATATCTCTAGCAAACTAAATAGTATATTTCTCATTTTCAACTGGCAGTAGAAAAAAACTATTCCTTTAGTTTTTCCAATTATTTTTATAAAAAATGTAAAACAAATAACATTATAAAATTCATACATAAATTATTAGATTAATTTACTAACATAAATAAGAAATATCTCTGGAAAACTAAACATACATATATTTGTCATTTTAAACTGTTTTTTAATTTTTCCAATTATTTTTATTTATAAAATGTATGCTTAAATTACTAGATTTTTTTACTTATATTATAAATATCTGTAGCAAACTATGAATAGTATATTTCTCATTTCATCTTACAATCATAAAAAACTGTTCCTTTAGTTTTTCCAATTATTTTTGTTGAAATTCCCTTTTGGAATTTGCTGTACTGTCAGTTGCAAATCCTTCAATGCTCAACGTAAACTTCAATCAATTGGGAGCTAGGCACAAAATTCGCACAGCGCATTCGGAGGCAATTCAATTACCAAGCCCAGCACGAGATCTATTGCCTCCCTTTCCCACCTTTCGCCTCTCTCTCAACTCTCTCAGCTTTATCATGTCAATGACCAGGCGCAGGAACAGCTCACCTGGTCGAGATGGAGTTGTGTCAGGTGAGAGAGGCAAATGATGACAAAGTCCCAAGCATATATGAGGCTGATGTGCATTTTTTATGCGGGCTTATGAACTCCCACAATTTCTCCTCCCCTTTCACTCCCCTTTACTCTCCATAAACCTCTGCCAACAGTTGACAGTCTTTTGCACTTGGATTTGTTGTTGATTTTTGTTTGTTGGAAAAAACGATTCATAGATTTCCGTTTTGCTGCGCTTTAAAACAATGGCATTTTCATGTTGCACGTAAAGAACAACAACAACAACAATGAGGTTCAAACATCCAGCTGGCAGAACTTAAGTGCAATTTTCAGTTTTTTCCGATATTTCTGCCATTGGCGCCCTTTTAAGTGAACAAAAGAGGAAACAAGAATTACGAGCAGGAAAAAGAAAAGGGAAGAAAGAAAACAACCTGATGATAAGAGAGGGTCGTAAGTGCCTCGAGGATTGTTATCATACAACTGGCTATGATCTAATGGCATTGGAATGTACATAGGCATATTTCTCTCAGATAAGACAACCTTACAACCTTACAACCTTACAACCTTACAACCTTACAACCTCACAACCTTACAACCTTTGTGCTCGTTGCGTATAAATAGTTGCTTGAGTTTTCAATGCAGACACAGTTCAATTGTGCAACTAAAACCTACAACATGGTAAGTTGCAGTCTTGGCAGTTACTTTAACTTGGTTGACAGTCAACTAATTGTTGGGTTCTATTTAAAGCATACACTACGATTTGCGGTTCTGCTGCTGATGGTGATTGCCAGCCAGGCGAACATTATTAAAAATCCTGGGGATACTTTGGAGAAGCAACATTTCAAGGAGATAGAGTCGATAGAGAATGCGAAGGTCTCCAATGAAGTGCCAGTTGCAGTTGAGCAGGGAAATGTGATCTCAGAAGTGGAGTCATCAAATGCTGCTCAACCAGCGGAGCAGGAAGCGAAAGAATCCTTGGTGGCAGTGGAGCAGGAGGCACCAAAGGAACCTGAAGTGATAAAGACAAAGGTTCCTCAAGTAATCTCCAACTTAGAAGGAGCTCCAAAACAAGATAAACTTTCTAATGTGGTGGCTAGCGAGGCAGCAGCTCCAGTTGCCGATGGGATTGCCGTTGAAGAAGCAGCTCCAGTTCAAAAAGTTCAACCAAATGTGATCTCAAAAGTGGAAGCAGTTGCTGTGCAAAAGAAACAGCCAAAGCTTCCCAAGGAAGAAGCAGCTTTCATAGAGAAGAAACCACTTAAGAAGGAAAAACTGCCCAATGTTATGGTCAAGGTAGAAGCAGTTCCAGTTCAAAATGTACAACCAAAGTTACCCAATGTGAGCTCAAAACTAGAAGCAGCTCCTGTGCAGAAGAAACAGCCAAAGCTTCCTAATGTGATACCCAAGGAAGAAGCAGCTCCGGTACAGCCAAAACAGGAAAAACTTTCCAATGTAATAAGAGAATCTCCTCTAATCCAATCCAAGCCTGCACAGAAGGAACAACTTAACAAAGAAAAGCTACCCAATGTCATTCCCAAGGTAGAAGCAGCTCCAGTTCATAAAGTGCAACCAAAGCTGCCCAATGTGAGCTCCAAGATCGAAGCAGCTCCCGAACAGCCAAAGCAGGAAAATCTGCCCAATGTCGTAGTCAAAATAGAATCACCTCCCATCCAAAAACAGCAGGAGCCCAAAGAAAACCCAAACACGAATGAAAATATGGAACAAGCGGCTGTCAAATTGGAGGGCAGTGACAACCAGGTGGCAAATCAGGCCGAGCCCGAAGCGCGCATCAAAGTGGGCAGCCCGGATTACTTTTACATTGTGGATGAGGATAAGTCTGGCAATGGCACTAGTAATTCCACGACTGAGAAGCCCACGAAGCACACACACACACACGAACACATCTATTACAAGCCAGCGCTGTTTCCCTTTCCGCCCTTCGTTAAGTATGAGCCTGAAGGAAGTGCGGAATCACATGGACATGGCAATAAGTACGGACATGGTCAGAGCGGAGGAGCAGGAGCAGGAGGCAACAAAGGACACCACAGCAACAACAACAACAATCACAATTATCACTCTAATAAACATGGTTCCTCGGGCTCCTCCTCTTCGCATGTGGACAAAGGTCATGTCTATGGCAGTCCTGCCTTCTATCCACTTCCACTGCTGCCCATTCCCTTCTGGAAACCCGGCCACAACTACAACTCGAATCAAAAGTACAACAAGACCACGTGGAACGATGAGGATGAGGAACAGCTCTACAACTACAAGCCCAACTATTATGATGAATATCCGCCGTTCTATGTCAAGGAAAGACGTGCTCCTTCGGGCTCCGAGCAGGCCAGCAAGGATAACCAGCAAGGTCTGGTCTTAATTGGTCACATCTTTCTGCACATCAGACCCCAAGCGGGCAAGGGAGAAAGTGCGTCTGCTCCTCTAGCTGGCAATTCAAAACCCAAGCCAAGTGAAGACTCCAATTCGGCAAGTTCAAATGTTAAGATCGAGGAACCCTTCCAGAACTCTCAACTGCTGCTTCAACCCGTTGTGTATCCTGCGACCAATAAGAAGAACAAGGATAACTCGCATCCGCTACCCAATCAAATCAACGAGATCTATCGGAGTCTCCATCTGGTGCATCCTTCGACTCAACAACGTTCCGCCCAAGCGTCGGAGGTCAACGAAGATGGCGCCGTTCTCTTTGCCGTGGAGATTCCCAAGCCCATCTATCGCTTCTTCAAGTCCGTCTTTGGCGTCTTTTCTTACTAAAGAAAAGGACTTTGATTGAACCTTTCATGACTTTATCAACAACAACAACAACAACAACAACATCAACAACATTAATTATGACAGCACTTTTTATAGAATAATTTTTTAACATTTAAGTTGCATTTAATAAAAGTTTTCATGAAATTGAATTAGCTGAATGCTCACTAGTTTTTTTGTAGTGTTTGCTCGCCCAGCAATAACAAGTATATGCCGAGTTTAGTTCTACTCGATGACAGTGCTGCCAATTTAGTTTTTTTCCCGTCAAATCTGGCTGTTTTTGAAGACCAATGGCGTGAGAAACTTGGGAATTGCGGGAAGCGGGAATTCTGCCTTTTTTAGAAATGCATTTGGTCTTTTTTACGCTTTTTTTAATGTTTCCACCAATTTCATGAAAATATGTAGCAGCACGGTTGCCACTTGCAAGAAATTAAATTTGGTACCAAAAAAAATACCATTTTTTGATTTTTGACCATAAAAAAACGTTCTTTCTCCGCTTTTTTCAGAATATTTTCATCTGTTTTTTTTCTTTTCTCCAGTTAAAAACAGTTTTTTTTTCGTTAAGTGTCTTTTTTTATTTAAAACAGTATTGCGCTTGTCTGCGTAGCAGCGAAACACGAAGTCAACGAAACGTTTTACTGCTTTACACTGAAAGAATGAAATAAAAACCTATTCGAGCTGTCGCATTGTTACATTTGGCAACGTAAACAGAGCAAAGCATTAGTTGCAGTGTATGATTAAAGTCTAGCGCTGTACGATCTCTCTTCATTGAATGCAGCTCAGCGAAAAACATCGAAAAGTATCAGCCAATCAGATGCTTTGTAAGAGAACAAAAGCGCGAACACACGCGTCGTGAGAGAACAAGCCGCCGAACGTGCTATTTATAGAACATACGAACTCTCTCTCTCTATATGTGTGTCGGCTGCGACGCCGGCAGAATTATGAGTTTCTAACCACGGCTTCCACAATTGTCGTTTTTGCTCATTTTTTCCTGTTGGCGCAATGACACTTATTTTTCGAATTGGCTCGTTTTTTCACCTGTTCAGAATCTGTTAGTTTGTATAGTTTTATGTTGAAGCACATTTTTATTTTTATTAAATTACATAATCACTAAAATAATATGAAAATATGAAATACTTTGGAATTATGTGCTTTAGCTATAAGTGTTAGTAAAAGAAATATTTTGTATTTAATTAAATGCAAAGATAACATGAACTGCAAAAATAAGTTTTGGCTCTTTTTTAGTGAATTTGGCTCTTTTTCTTTTTAGCTCAATCTGATTTTTTTAAGTGGCAACCGTGTTCCTATCCCATTGGATAGGCTTTTGGCATTTTGGACAGCACTGATTAAAAAAACAAGTTAAATATTTCATGTTGTGCTCAGAGCACAAAATTTGTTTATTTTGCCATAATTCATGACTTCAGATATTTCATGTTTTTCCGCATTCGCTTTTATCGTATTTTTATGCTTTTTGTGAGAGAATACTCGTTTGCCACACATTCATCCAAGTGAATTACACAAATTTGCAAATTGCACACACAAAATTTGCTTGCAAATCAACTCGGTAACATTTTAATCAAAAACTGAATACACAAATCTGAAATCTGTCTGCCATTATGCAAAATCATATCATGTTCAAAATACTGCCCCAAAACTCTCGCTTTTCCCTTTTTTATACCCTCCCTTGGATGAGAACTCTGAAGAGCAGCTGCATTTGATTTCATTTATTTTTGTAGAATATTTCATGAAATGAGACTGAGTTGGAGCTGGAGTTGGAGTTTAAGGCTGTTCTTGTTGGCATTTGCCATTTTAATGAATACATAATTAGTCTTTTTGCCAAAAGCATTCACCCTTAACTCATGCACATATGGGGATGCTCTCTCTCTCTCTCTCTTTTGCACCTGCTGCTGAAATCTTTGCATATATGTATTTATGATGAATTTTGCATGCAAAATGCAGCAGCACGTTTTCCGTTTGGCTTTCAGCTCTATCTGGGTCCAGTTGATGCTCAACATTGCTTATTGGTTCATTTCATGCACTTCTCCATACAATATTGAGGATAATGTTTGCGCCTCGAATCGAATGGAGGAGTCGACGCTTCAGTTTCAGCTTCAGAGTCTCATAATTGCCAGGATTACGCTGCCTCATAAACTTTGTCGAGTTCCATGAGTTCCACCAACGCAGCACAATTTCTGTTTGCATTTCACTCCGCCGTCGAATCGAGGGCGGAAGTGCAGAGATAAACAGCGGGGAAATTGCTATTTGCTGATAGCGTTTATTTAATATTTAATTGATTTTATGCCCAAGCGATTTTTCCATTAGCGTGGCACACAATTCCAATTTCAATCACCTCGCCTTCATGTGTTGCAGGTAAATGTGCTTGCCACATTGTTGTAGCCCCCTGTGTGTGTGTGTGTGTGTGTGTTTGCAACAGGATTATCTGATAATTTCATTGCTTGACATAATTAATGAAACAGAACAAAGATGACATGTTACTAAGTATTAAATAAAGCCGCGCAATAGTTATATTCGTTACAATTCACAATTGGTTTAGGTGCAGGCTTACATAAGTGGGCATAAGTAGGTTTGAAACTTGACTAAGCTGAGGAAACTTGGGTATTATTGAAGGTGTTGGATTAAATTAAATTTTTTTTAATGAATAAAATAAAGTAAATATTATTAAGATCAAAATTAAAGGTTAACCAATGAAAATATTGACATTCCACAAGATGTTGGAAAATTTAGAATGAAGAAATTGACATTCCACAGGGAAATCGTTTAAGGTTTGAAAAAGTTATGACTGTTTAAAGTTTTTATAATAGTGTCATAATAGGGATATTGTTAATATTTTTACATATATATTTTATTTACATATGGGTAAATCTCCCATGTCGAATGCGACATTCCTACGCATTCAAAGTGAAATAAAAGATATGCCAAAATATTATTTTGTTGTGACAAAGGAAACTCATAGGTCTTACTTAGCACTATTATTGGTGCAAATGTTGATTTTGGGGAATTGTTCGTTTTCAAGATAATTTCAAAAAACCGAGGCATTCGCACGCGACTCAAGCAGACGTAAGTTTTTTGGCGACCAGTTCTAACGCTTATTTCGGCAAAGCGTGAACGAATATTTAAAAAAAAAAAATATGTTTTTTGTTTGATTTAAAAATATTAAGAAGTTTTTTTTTTTAATTTGATTTGAATCAGTGTCGCAGGCGACATGTCGCACGTGACAAAATATTCCACAGAATATTTATGTTGTTTCTGACTCTCTTTTTTAAATGATATATCGAAACCGCTCGAAAAACTTGTTGCAAATTAAAATTTCAATATATTTCTATGTGTTAAAATGGTTTATGTTACAATCTTACTATCCTACTTAGTGTAATCGATAGAATACAAACGGTCCATTTTGAAAATCAATTTTTAAGAAAATGGGCAAAAATAAAGAAAAAGTGAATTTATTCCAATGTAGAATCTATATGATCATCCTATTGAATTTCTTCTTCTATTTTGAAATAAATTTCACAAGATGTGAGTTTATGATAAATTTTACGTTTTTGGGCGAGGTGGACCTTTTTCTGGAAATGCCCAATTTATTTTATTTACTTATTTATTTATTGTCAAGTATGAACAAAGTGGTTGTTGTTGAACAAAAATAAAATTTGTATATATAATAATTTAATTTGCTTTAAAAGGCTTAAAATAAAATTAAATAAATTTAATAGTAGAGTAAGAGGAGTTATATTAGAGCAACACCCTTACAGAATTTAGCATTGCATTAAGCACTAAACTAGAGTAAATAGTTGTTGCCTGACACACACAGAGAGCGTGGCATGCCACTGACCGCGCTTGAACCGCTAAATAAGCATTGTGCTCGCCCAGAATTCGCAGCATCACCAACATCATCATCATCATCATTAGGTTTCTCGAACATCATCATTACAGCTTGGGTCCGCACATTACGTATACGCAGCGTGCGACGGATTGCGACTGATTTGTGGCTTAATCTTTGTGGCAGAACTTTAAAGCGTGCACCAAACAGCAAACGGGAAAAATTGAACCCGTAAGCCGCAGCAGCCTTTCAGGACAATTTTTGCCCGGCAAAAGTTTATTACCCAAAGGAGCCAGCGGAAGAAGCCCATAAATATATCATGAAATCAAAAACTTTCGCCTCCCAAACTTTTGTGCCAGGCAAGAAAGTCCTTTGACAGTGAGAGCGTGCAGCCTTTGATTGGTGGTGTACGCCCACTGATGCCACTCCCCCAATTTCTCTGTGTCTTTTCTGGAGCTCCGGAAGGTAGCAAGCAATCACTACAAGGCTTGCGTGTAAACCTGCTGAGAGCAACAACAACAACTACAACAAGAAGAAGCTGAATCTGAAGCTGAGTAATGCGCTTCCGTTTCCGGCTCTCCACATGCTCCAATGTTGTTGTGCAGTGTTGCCAACACTTCGGGTCAGTGAAAAAAGCTTATTTTAGCCTTTGAAAAAAGCTAGAAATATATAAAAAATTTAGTTGGTAGCTTAAAAAAAACGCTAGAGTAGTAAAACAATTTTTTTATTGATTTAATCCAGTGTTTTTGATTGCTCACAACAATCCCAAATGGTCAATTGGGCTGACAGATGAATGTGTGGCCATATATAAACATAATGCCGCCGCTTGTTCGCAGGAGAAGACTTATGCTTGGCTGTCTTGGCATGTGCGTGCAAATCCGTAAGTTTGCATTAATGCTAGATTTGCAATATTTGCAAAAGAATATCCCATCATCGGCTGCATCTATCGGCTGTCAAATCTTTTGTACAATAAAAAAGATTTGATGCAGATTTCTTAATTTAATCTTCTATTCATTTAAATTCCGTTTGAATGATACAAAAAATTCTTTAGCCCATTAAGTACCCATGGAAATATTTAGAATTTTTGTAAAAGTCTATCTCTTAACTTTTTTCCTCGGTCTCAAATAAAAAATATTTTGATGCAAACAAATTCTTCAAACAATTCTAAGAGTGACTGCAAACAAATTTTCAAAAATCTGTTTACAAGTATTTTTTTTTAGATTTTTTGAAAATCGTTGTTTTTTGCCATTTAAATGGAAAAAATACTACAAAGTATTTAAGCGTGGCATCGTAAAGCATAAAAATACATGAAGTTACCAGATATTTTAAAAAAGCTAAAATTATGCCAATTTCGCTTGGAAAATAGTTATAATTCCCGCTAACCGCTATTTTAAAATTTATTCCGCATTTGCCAATTGCAATCCACTAGATCTAGTAGAAAAATAGCTAAATTGGCAACACTGTTGTTGTGGTTGCCACTCGTTGTTGCCCGGCTGCTTCTTCTTCTTGTGCCACTCAATCTACTCAATTCAATAAAAGTTGTGTCCATTTAATTTAAAATTCTGTACTTCACTCTCTCTCTCTTTCAGTTTGTCCATCTCTCGACCTGTGCGTCCTTTGCAAATTAATGGCGTTAATATTAGTACCCTAGACAAATTCAACACTCCAACATTTTCCCCCCCTCTCTCCATCGCCTGACACCTGCTGGTTCAAACTTTTCCCTTTTGGTCTGTTTATTTGGTTGTCACTTTGTGGAAATTATGCTATCCCAGTGGGCCATGAACTTCCTCTACTTCCTCTTCCTTCCTCTTCTACTTCCTCCATTTACTATCTTGTTATTGCGTATACGACACGTGTTACGGTTACTCTAAGTGGCCAACTCACCTTGGCCCAACAGCAACAACAAAACTTTTTGTTCATTGCGTCTTGTTTAAAGTTTCCATTTTTGCCACATTTATGCAACTTTCCTCTTCATTTTTTTGCAGTTCGCTCTCAGGAACGTCGATTTTTTGGCATTCTACGCGCTGGCAAACGGAAAAACGGTAAGTGCTTACCAACATAAGCCAACTGTATAAGCCCTAATGAAACCAATTAAGCAAAGCGGCCGGCAGACATTCAAATTGTTGCAGCGAGCCTCGAAAATGAAATATCAAAGGCTAGACAAAGGGTAAACAAGTTCTGGCCAGCTTTCTGGGCTACTCAATTCAATTACAAAACGAAACATAAAACGTGAAATCAATCGATTATAGGCGACTTTTAAATGCGCTTTAGTGCATGTTTTTTGGAATGGAATAAATAAAGAGAAACTTTTTTCGAAAATAGACATTATATCAAATAATATATTAATATGTTCATTATAGTTTCTAATAAGATTTTTTATTATTGAGGTATTCTGGGCGATGAGTAGGAAGAATTTTTTAAAAATCTCTGCTAACAATTTTGCATGAAAAGGAGGAAAAAGTGGACAAAATATTCATTTTTAGCAATTTTCAAAAAATCCTAAAAAATACTAGCGAAGAGTGTTTTGAAAAATTCTTCCTACAATATTTCAAACAAAATTATCTAAACATTTTTTTTTTTAAATCGAGGATAAAAGTTGAAAAAGTTGATTATTACAAAAACTCAAAAATTCGCAAAGAATTTTCAATATTTTCAAATTACGAGTTGATATAACATTAGTTTTCTGTAAATACTTTTTATTTGGTTTGCATTTTAGCTAGTTGTAATTGAAGCTTTTGAATAAAGTTCCTTTTTGTGCTGGTTGAAAAAAGCTTTGAGCTACTGTATTTTGGAAATAAAACAAGAAAGTATGGAATATACTTTGCTTCACGATAATACAAGTTTTTGAACTATAGGGAGGAGCATTTCTCTAAGTTTTAAAAAAATAAGTTTTTTATCCTTTTTAAGGATACCACAGCTTTTGAACTTATTGAACTCTCCAACTAAAATTGTAAATATGAAATATGAATATTGTATAAAAAGCTTTGCACAATAAAATCACAAGTTTTTCTGTAAAATTTTAATCTTGAATTAATTTAAAATTTCATTACTATCTTGTTCCTTATCAACTCCGTTTAAAAATTAGTTAAAGAAATACTTTTAGCTGCATTGAAAGTCAAATATGCCCGCTGCATACTCTCACCTGTCGACAGTAAAACAATTTTGAGCAGTTCATGGAAATGTGCCAGTTGCGAGGCATATTTGGTTGGTTTGGTTTTGGCCACTACCCCCGGAGCTGAGCACAAAAGCCATTTAGGCCAAAATCAATAGATTTATTTAGACCGCAGGCCAGGCACAGGAATGAATGCGATTGAAACGCCCAAAACTGGTCAATGGTCAATCAATGGTCAGGATACACAAATTGGGTTTACTACTCTCTCTCCTACATATATGTAAAGGCAACAAGCTCAAAGATCTATATAAAGTAACTTTATAGACTCTTTTTTTGGTTGCTGTTTTACTTTTTATGTGTACCTGTGCTTTTGATTTGGCCAAAACGTTGTTAGCCTCCTGGGCAAATATATGTGCGCAATGGCTTAAAAATTTTAATAACAGTTGCCATTGATGGACAAAGCCCAGAGCTCAAGTCATCAGAGATTGTCTGTCTCTGTCTCTGTCTCTGTCTCCTGTCTCCTGTCTCAATGTCCATACGTAAGCAGCTCAGTGAATTCTCGCTCTCTCTCTCTTTCTGTCTCTCTTTCGGGATTATCGTGGCTTTGCGCTTGTTGTGGACTTAAATGTCATTACCGTCTAAATGCCTTTAAATAGCCACATTCATAGCAGCGAGCCAAGTTGGCCCGCAGCATTTAAGCAACTGGCGCCATCAACTGTTTTGCCTGTTTCAACGTCAGCGGCCACCCGTGGGGCATGCAACGAGGCGAGGCAAGGCACTGAGGCAAGTGAGGCAAGTGGAACAGTGCAACAGTGAGGCACACACAGCCACAGCCATTGAGGCGACACATTCATCATCCTGTACCGCCCCCTGACACTGCAACGTTGTCTGTCTGTCTGTCGCCTTCAATTAAACGCAAATTATTTTTCGTGCTCAGCTCAGCGAGCGGCGCTCGACATTGCCACCTGTGACTTGGGACTTGCAACAGCCGCTTTTAACCGGGTTTATTTCCATCTCTCTCTCACTGAGTTTGAGTTTGAGCGATCAATCCAGCTCATGTCAACCGTGGCTGATGCTGATCCACTTCAAATTTAGTCCCTCTGCTGACACTTTAAATTGATTATGGGTCAGTTGCAGTGGAATTGTCGCACAGTAGCTAAACTCTCAGTTGGTTGCCTAATTAGGGTTAATTTTTTAAGGCAGGAATGGGCAGCATCATTTTGTATAAAATAAATAAAGCTCGAATTATGGTGACTTCGACTTTTGGAATTCTGTTGCCACTCGATTCAGTTCGATTAAGAGAAAATTGGAGATACAGAAGTTCGAGTTATGGAAGTTCAACTGGATATGTTTTCTATTTTTTTAGCCCGAGCATTCTAAAAATTTACTAACGCCTGGAACTTGGTTCTCTAGGCCACAGAAGCCCACATATGTATGTATATATTATTTAAAATAAATAAATATGAAAAGATTTAATAAAAATAAAGGAAAGAGCTGGATGACCCTTTGAATTCTAAGGTTTATCTGTAGTTGCTTACTTACTTGTCGTTAATTACCTCCAAATGTTCCTACATTTCTATTTCTTTTAAAGCGAAAAACAGTCGACGAAGAAGAAATGCATTTTCAAAAGATTTCTTTATCTGTTACCTTCCTAATTTCCCTACAAAATTTTCGACGATTTTCATATACATACACGTACTTTGAATTCATTTCGAATCGTACTGCTAGTCCAATTCTCCAATTGAAGTTTGTTTTTAATTTTCGAAAAGCCCCTTTCTACCTTCTTAAATCGCAAAAAAATCACCACACGCACAGTTTTTATGATATTACATTTTTTCAATATACGCTATTCACTTTTCTAAGCTATCGTCCTACTTAAACGCCACAATATAGGCGAAACAGAACGATAGTAAATCCTGATTAAAGTCTTTAAGCAATATAACTGCCTAAAAGTATGCAATATAATTTTGTCTTTAATATTTAAATAAGTGACGGGTATCCTATAGTCGGGAACTCAACTATAGTCTTTCCCGCTTGTTTAAATATTTCGTTTTGTATTCCTGAACTATTTTAAATTTATTGATATGATAAACTTTGTTCATATTTTTCAAAATGTGAAATTTGTGCCGCATTTTCTTGTACATGTGCATACCTAGTTATATTACCATTCATTCACATATTATAATTTCTAACAAAATGCCTAATTAATAGTTTATTATACTTCCCACAGTATACCCAATTGTATTTCTCAAATTCTGTAGCCGAAAGCCTCTGCAGCTAGCGCTATACTTACTCCTTGTTAGTTTTAGTTTTTTAAGCTTAACTATCAATGTTAATAAATAAATAAATAAATTTCTCAAATTCTATGTCTAACTATAATTCTTCAATTGTTTTCACACGCATTCATTCATTGCCTTTTGTTACTTTTAATTGTTTACTCAAAATATGCCATGGACTTTTCATGGACTTCAGTCAAGAGCTATGCAAATATTTAATGCTGAGCTTCAAGTGCGCGACTGACCGCAGTCATGAGTGCTTTCCCCACCCACCTTTCCCCCTGTTTTTCCCCAATTACGGCTAGCCAAAAACGAATTTGGCAGTCAGCAAAGAAAGAGAAGAAACAAAAAGAAAAGAGACTCGAAATCCGATTCGAATTTCGATTTCGACAACGACAACTTCAGAGACAACTTCATAGCAGACATGGCCAGGAATGCTTTGGCTGGGATTGGATGATGTCGACATGGCTTCAACAATTTTGTAATTACTTTGAGCCACAATGCAAATGCAGCATTAAGTTGGAAGGGGAATCAAAGGGCGGTCGGCGTTGGCTGGAATTTTATAATTAATCGGCAACGGTTTTTCACACGACGACGACGACTTTATTCACAACCAGGCATCCCTGACATCAATGAACTCATCCTGCTCCTCGGCATAGTCCGTCGCCTCCGATTCCTCCTGGTCGTGGCGGGCATAATGATTGAACAGCATGTCCCGATGATGTCCCGTTGGCAACATCAGTTTGCCACTCTCACAGCCGTGTCTATCCTCGTACGTGATCTCGCCATGATCCAAGCCGTGACTGTAACTGTGACCCAAACCGTGACTGTAACTGTGACCCGACCCGTGACTGCCGTGACCGTGACTGGCCTTGCCCTCGTCGAAGCCCACCACCTTGTAGATGGTCTGCTTGATGCCACCGCCACCGCCATTGCCGGAGCCGTGCAGCATCTTGTAGACGGTGTGCGTGTGATGATGCGTCTTCACCTTGACGGGCACGTGGATCACGAGCCGGCGACTGGAGATGCGTCGCGCTTGCAACGACGTCGGCGTCGTCGTCAGCAGCAGCAGCAACAACGTAAAGAGGCGTTGCGCGGGAAGCTAGAGAGACGAAAGGGTATAGAGAAACGGGAAAATTAGAAAATTGATAAGAATTTTGGTCACTTAAATTATACCTTCAATACATTTAAATATAATTAATCAAATTAGATAAAGGTAATGGAAATAATAAAAAAATGAGTAAAGAAGTTTTGTCACTTAAATTATCCCTTCAATACAATACATACATACATCAGATTTAATATAATTACCAAAATTAGATAAAAGTAAGGGGAATTAAAAAAAGAGGGAAGAATTTATGTCACTTAAATAATCCATCAGATTAAATAAAACAAATTTAGATAAAAGTAATCGGTATATTTAAAAAAAGGGGAAAGCATTTTTGTCACTTAAATTATCCCATCAAACTAAATATATTTAACAAAATTAGATAAAGGTAATGGAAACGATAAATAAACAAAAATTATAGACTTGGTGTTATTTAAATTATCCCTTTAAAACTATAAATAATCCCATCAGATTAAATATAGTTAACATCAACGATCGCTTTCAATTATTCTTAAAAAACGGAAAGAGCACTGTGAGTTATAGGGCTTACAAAATGCGCAATAATTAAGAACATATTTCCCTATTGAGTCCTGATTGAATTTAACACAGTATAATTATTTTATATTTTCAATTTCGGTCTTATTTTTACCCTCAATTTTTAAAATGACTTCATAAATAAAGTTAAGCTTTATATCATTTATAAAGTACATCACCTAAGATTAAAATTAAATCATAGTAAATCATAGCAGTAAAATATAAAAAGTATGACAATTATGCAATTATTTTTGTTTTTCAAATATGAAAATTTTGCAATTATTTTTGTTTTTTTTTCGAATATGACATTGTTCAACTGACCAAAGTAATGAGAGACTTAAAATAATTAAGAATATCTTAGCCTCTTTCATTCAGAATCAATTTGATTCATTATTATTCAAATGAGAACATATTTTTAAATAACTTATTTTCATTTCAACTCTTTTTCAGATATCAATTGTTTCATTTGATATTAAAATTCGTTAATGTTATCCGTATAAAATGCACTTGAGCTTTATTTATATTCAAAATATTTTATTTATTTTACAATTAATTTCTTTATCTTTTCTAGATCATGTTTACTCATATAAATCACATTTTAAATGTCCAAATCACTTTTATTTGCTCATCACTCACTTGTATCATTGTGTGCTTGATTATTGTTATGGATTAATCCTTAAATTAAAGTGCGCTGCTTTCGCTTGCCACCGCTTGCCACCGTTTGTGGCACGTTCGCTAGTCACACTGTCTAGGCGGGCGAACAAGAGACGAGCTTTTATATCAACGCTCTGGTTTTTTATTTGAAATCAGGTTCAGTGCACTATGGATCTTATGGAGTTTATTATTAGTTTATTAGTTTTATTATTATTGCATTTGATGTGGCCGCTGTGTTTGGTTGCAGCTTCCATTTCATTCATGCCACATTTGCATGTGTTTAATTACTATTACCATGTTGCCGCTGTAATAAACCCAAAGGGGGGCGCGGTTAACGCTGTTCACTCGACTCTATAAAATTTTAAGTAAAAAACTGAAGTAGAGAAAAAAGTGGCAACAATTGAACAATTTTCGCCACAGCTTCTCACCTGATCAGCCCCGTTTGGGCCCACATATTTAAGGCATAACGGAAGCAGTCTCCACCAGGCGCTCACTATGAGCGTATCTGAGTACACTCATATATTCAAATATATAAAAGAAATGCCAATCATTCAAGCAACTATGAATTCAACTATCCAATGCCCAAACGAATATCAAATGGCATCTCATTCACATTTTATGCAACTTGCCACGCGAATCGAGGAAGCGACACACATATTCACAACACTACAATCATCAATTTATTTATTATTTAATGTAATCTTTAATACTTATTAGTTATTACTAGATGGCATTTGTGCACCATATAAGACCGGTTTCAATTACATTTACATAAGTGATCTGCAGTTGACTCAGTTTCTGCGTTAATTGGCAGTTTTATTAATCTTTCAAGTTATATATTGCCATAAGAAAGTGGCAACTTTAAATTTAATTAAATTACTAATTTTTAAATTCAGAATTTTTAGGAAAAGGCTACGTAAGATGGTTTATATCTTAATTGGTTTCTTTAACATAATTCTTGATTTTTTTAAATTATAAAATGTTAAATATAAATTAAATTGCAAAGTTTTTTTTACGAAACGAACAGAGGATTAAATTATGATTAATTATTTAATCATTTTATAGTCAAAGTAAAAAAAAAAGAACTATTTTTGTTATTTTAAAAGCAGAAAAATGACATAAGTTTCCAACTTATAAATTAGTTTAAGACTATAACTGTTTAGTCTTAATTTAGCTTAATAATAGTTTTATTTTACAGGGTCCGTAACGATTATAATTTTTATTCAAAAAATTAAATTATTGGCTGGTTCTTAATTTTTAAATTATATGTAATTATGAAAATTAATTTAAATGATAAAAATTTATATTATATAATAATTTATATTTAAAAATTTATTATTAATTATTATTATTTAATTTATTTGAAAATAATTATTTTTTTCAATTTTTAATTAAAAATAAAAATTAAAAAAAAAATTATTGCTAAATTTGTATATAAAAATTGAAAATAATTAAAATAATTATTATCATTCAAATTCATTTTATTAGTTACAAATAATTTAAAAATTAAAAAGTGCAAATAAAAATTTACAAATAAGAGTAATGCGTCAATTTGTATAATAAAAATTGAAAATAAAAGTTTTGGTTAAACTTTTTGTATAAAAATTGCAAAATAATAATTATTTTTAATTTTACAAATTAAAAAGTGCAAATAAAAGTTTATCCTGTTTTCGAATTTTCGCAATCTTCTAAGAGGCTTTTTTGTGCTTCAATTTTGTTTAAACTCATAACTATTATTTGCAGTCCCTGATATTTTGAAAATTTTGAAACCCTTTTATTTAAATGAAATAATAGCAGCTGCTTTAAATTGAAAAGAAAAAGGGTACAAAAAATAACATGCGCAGTAATAGAAAATTGTTATTTGATATTGATATTGTCTTTTAATTCCGCAATCAGTTTGTGCCTATACCTATATACACTAGGGATTATAGCCATATAAGTACGTAGTAGTTTCAGTTTAATTCGCGCACATGTGTTTGTTTTATGTGCATTTAATAACCCGGCACAAGATTGTGCAGCCATAAAAGTAGATGATATCCATTCTGCCAGCGTATCCTTTCAATAAGAGTCCTTACTCTGCCCTCTATCTCTTTCCTACACTGTGTGTAATCCCGGCTAATGAAACGTGGGCCAAAATAAAAAACTTTGGCCGGATAAACTGCTGCACTCGGCAATAAGTAAACTCAACTCGAAATGCGTTCTGCGAAACGTGGCCCATGAATTCTATAACTTTATGGGCAATGAGCCCACTCTAATTGTCCCAAAACATGCCGACCAAACAGCAGATGACTGAAGGGGGTGTAGAGGGGCGTGGTTGATAAGAGGGGGCGGATTAGGAAGGGAGATGGAGGATTCCAGATTCCGGATTCCGGATTCAACCTGCCTCAATTTCAAAATGTTTGTACGGGGCGTAGTTATAATTTTGATCAACTTTTATAAGCGCCAACTGTAGACATGCTGCATGTGGCAACTAACAGCTGCACGAGTTGTAAGTTGTTGTTGTTGTTGTTGTTTTAGTAGTTGTTGTTGCCTGTGTCCAGTCATAAACTGCATGCGAAACTGCCAAAAAACACACACACACATAATGGAGGTGTATAAAAGCAGCAGCAAAAAGTTGCCCATTTACAGCACGAAGAAGTGGCAAAAGAGGGGGAAAGATAGGAAAAAGGGAGAATAAGTTGACTATAAAACGAGGCGCTGACAAGTCGAGGAGGGACAAGTGGCAAGTGGCAAGTAAAGCGGCCAAAATCTAAACCTAAACCTAAACCTAAACCTAGACCTAAGCCCCACATAACCAGGCCGTAAATCCGGCCAACTGCAAGGTGGCTCCAAGCACCACCCAATCAAAGCCCTAACCACCCCTACGCTCCCCCTCACTACCTACCTAACTACCTCCCACCCTGCCTCAAATTCTGGCTAAGCAAACTCGTAAATTTTAGGAAATTACAACATGAAAGTGCTGGGCAGGACAGCGAATGCGCCACGACTCTAAATTAAATAAAACAAGTAAGAAAACTCTGAGCGAGAGAGCACGACTACAAGATACCCTGCACCTAGGTCCTTCAGATATCAGAGACTGTTATGAGGAATAACTTAAAAATTTACTTTTAATATTTTTTAACAACTTTTACTTTAGAAATCACTTATTTGTGATTAAATAAAAAATTAGAAATAATTACACTAGCTTACTGCCAAAATACAAAGTGAATCAAAGTATTTTTTTCTTATGCTAAACTGATGAACCGATCTTAATACTGTATAGGAGAATGTTGAAGACAACTAACTTGCCTTTAATTTAAGTGCTTGCTTGGCCAAATTGGATAAGTAGAAATTTAAATATACTCAAAATTGTTGAAATAACCTCGAAAATTCGAAAAAATTTAAACATTTCGAAAACGCTTCCATAAAAAAAATTTTAAGTTTCGTTTTTTCGTGTTTAAAACTCAAAAAACTCAATGTGAGCTAAGTGTGTTTATTTTGACATCAGTTTTCCTTTCTTCTTCCTTCGATGCGCTGTTAACTAAAATTGTTTGTTCCATAACTTCCGAGTTTATTAACCGATCTTATTGAAATTTCTAGGATCAACTTCTACTGAGGTTTTTTTTATGTGTGCCAAAGCTCAAGGCTATACGATTTATATTGCTCTTGCAATTCATTGTTTCTTAATTTGTAAGCGAAGCAGACGTAACATTCAACACTTAAAACAAATTTTATCCGTGTATAATATTCAGGCACCTACATGCCAAATTTGAAGGCTCTAGCTCTTATAGTTTCAGAGATAGGCATAAAGTAGCACAAAACCATTATACCCTTAATACAATTTCAATGTGATCAGGGTATACCAAAGATGCGCTATGCAGGACGAAGCTGGGCTCACTCCAACTGGGCGAAAGTGGGCTGTGAGTGGGGGTTGGGCATGGTCGTGGTATTTGGTCAAAAGTTCTGTGCACCTGTTGGCCAAATTGTGGGACGAACGGAACTTGGCTCAAACGGCTGCTGTGTGGAGCAATCACAAGTTGGCGTTAATTAAAGCTATAACACAAGCAGGTAAAGGAGATAGAGAAAGAATAAGAGAGGGGTTGAATATATGAAGAAGAAGAAGAAGAATGGGATGAACTGCGGGGGATTTGGAGACGCGCGCTCGGAGATTTGTGGGAAAATATGTGGAAAAAGCTGGAAAAGTTTTGCCATGCGCTTCAGATTTATGCCAAACTAAAGCACTTGATGGCAAAGTAGTTGGCATTTAATGGCTGTATTATTGGACTTTACTTGAAAAAGTGCTCTCTAACAAATGGGATACGCTGCTTGGACAGGGATAAAAGAGAGACAGAGCGAGCGAAAGAAAAAGAGAGGGAAGTTAAGTGGCAAAAAACTTGAACAAATTTGTGAGCTGAATTGGAACAATTGATTTATGCGGCAATTGGAGGCGAAGCTAATTTTACAGCTAAACATGTTGTTAAATTTTATTGCAAATTTTTAATTAAAAGTGCACGACTAAATGATACTCTGTAAGCCACGACATTATTAGTCATTTTTGTAATGAATAACAATTGGTTAAATATTGTTTAATATCGTTAAAAAGCTTTAAATATTAGTGATAAATATAAGAAACCCTATGAAACACTTTAAAAATAAACCGAATTTGATATAGTAGATTAAACTTCTCAACATTATTTAACTTAGGTCAATTTTTTCAATGTCTAAAAAAGGTGTTTGATAACTACTTAAAAGAAAATTTGAAAAAGCTACTTAAATAAAATTGAAAAAATTTATAGAAATTAAAGTCAAATTTGAAACTATATGTTAAATAAAATGTATATCTACATTGAAAAAAACGGCCATTACAGTCATAAGTGTCAGACAGACAAATATCCAGCATTCAAAATTTTTTTGGTAGTGATAAAAATGTTCTTAAAAGTAAACAGTTATAAAAATTGTTTCTAGGTTCAATTTTTCAAAATGAAGTATAATTAAGAATTGTTACCCATGTTCCCACAGTGCGCCATACCCGTTGTACACTTTTTAATAGTTACAGGGTATTAGAATGGCAATATTAATGGAATTTCTTAAGCTTACAACGTTTATTGGTATCAACTGTTAGCTGGCTTCTTGGTTCTTGTGTCTATCCCAACTAAATCTTAGACATACTCATTTATACCTGCAGCTATATCTGGAGCTTTATCTGGCCACATCTCGACGAGAGAGTTTAGAAGTGACCGTCGTTTGCCTGCAGTCAAATTGTTGTTTTCGTTGTTGTTGTGCACATCAGCTGCCCATCAAAGCCACCTGTGTGTAAGCCGTGGTGTGGCCCACTTTGTTGTGGCCCACCCATCCAAACCACCATAGAGAATCTTTAAAGCGTGCCGTTGATTTTCTTTTCTCATTTTTCTTTTTTCATTTTTCATTTTTTTTTTGCCCCGAAGTTTTTGGCGTCGCTTCATAACGATGTTGGGGCAATAAATTTCGATTACATAATTTGTAAATTGTTATAACCCGGTGAAATTACCATGAAATCGTTCACAAAGCATTACAAAATCTGCCACTTGAGGGAGGAGGCGAAACTCAGCGAAAGACTCGAAATCGGTTCCAGGCCTCGAATTCTCTACTCTTCATAAAGCTTTATGGTGTTTGACTGCGTGGCGTTGGTTTCGCCGTGTTAGTCATGAAACGTACCTCCCCACGGATAGTCTAAATACACTGTACAAAAATACGGGTTCCTAAAATCAGAAAAACATGTTATTTATATTTATTTTTTGTAAATAACACAACCTTAAGAAAAAATAAAATAACATACACTGCTTATAACATAACAGTCTCTGTTAACGAATATAACATACTCTTTTAACGAATATAACATACTCTGTTAACGAATATAACATGCTCTGTTAACGAATACAACATACTCTGTTAACAAATATAACATACTTTGTTAACGAATATACCATTCTCTGTTAACGAATATAACATACTCTGTTAACGAATATAACATACTCTGTTAACGAATATAACATACTTTGTTAAAAAATATACGATTCTCTGTTAACGAATATAACACCACACTCTGTTAACGAATGTAACATACTCTGTTGCGAATATAACATACTCTGTTAACGAATATAACATACTCTGTTAACGAATATAACATACTCTGTATATAAACATAAGAATAAGATGGCCTAGAAAGAAACGGTCGCATTGAGCGTTTTTAAATAAATATAATGGCTACAGGTGATCTAACCTTCTAGATGTTTTCTCTATTTACAGGTAATTTTACAATTTAGATGTTTCCTCTAATTTGAAAGAATTTTTTATCAGAAAGATCTTTAAATTCCGATTTTTCTCCAATAATTTGCTTCTTAAAAAAAATGATTTGAAAGCAATCATTTTTTTTTTATCAGTGTACGCGTATCTCCTTGCACTTCCTGCTTGGGTGGCCTGAAAGGGGCGTACCAATAGGGGCGTGGCTCAGGTTACGCATCGTTGCATTGATGATTTCAGCAAATGTGCCGATTAGTTTTTATGCCAATGCCGCCGAGGCATTTGAAATTCTTTTGCCTCCATTTTAGCTTTAACTTTATCTATTCCAATTCAAGTTTTCAGTCTAATTAGCCATGACCACGCCCCTTAAATTGAATAGGAGTAGGAGGCTGTACGGGGGAAGCTTATCTAGCTACTGTTATCATAGACAAGCTCCTATTGCTATGCTTTGTCTTCTTTGGACCATAAATCAACAGCCAATTACAATAAAAATTTATCATGCACAATAAAAAATGCGTTCAAGACGCAGAAATAATTTACATGGCGCATTTTTCACGTTTTTTCACTCAAGCCAAAGGAATTGGAATTTATAACAATGTCCTGTCCCCCAAAGGGACTCTTTGCACTTGCCTCTTCCCCTTCCTCTTTCCTCTCTTCCTTTTTCGACGCTGCGTCGCCACCAACAACAATGAAATTTTAATAAAGCACGCGGCATTTCAAAGGAATGGAGGAGGGAAGGAGGGTGTAGGGCAGGTTGGGGTAGGGAATGAAGAATGAAGCGTGGAATGAATGGCAGGCGATGGCGATGGCGATGTCGTGTCACGACACGAGCGATAAGCTAGAGATGGGTGAGAATCATATCAAACTGGAGATGGGTATTACCGATGGAATAGGAATTTTAAATTAATTTAATTCAACACGAGATAAAACTTTCAGGGGTGCCACAGAAGTCGCTTTCGCTTAAATTTCACTTAAATTTGTATGAAATTAAAGTGAAATTCAAACGAAAGTGATTTCTGTATATTAAGTTCTAAATATTTATATTTTATTAAATGTTTTTATTTAAAAATGTAAACTATTATTTTTGATTTGAAATTTAAGTGAAATTCAAGCGAAAACGATTTCTGTGGCACCCCTGAATATTCAGCTTTAAATATTTATATTTTATTAAAAATTTTTTTTTAAAAATGTAAACTACATATTTTTTTTTATTTAAAATTTACCTTTTCTTATATGTTAAGTGCAATTTTGTTAAAGCAGTCCACGCTATTGACGATACGTTATAACAACAAATTTTTTTGACGTTAAACATAATTTTTTTTTTTTTTAATATTTTTTTTTTAAATATTTAATTTAATAATACCATTTAATCACATGAAGATAGTTTCTGACTCAATTTCTTTGCTTACGCTCGTGTCACGCACACATCTCTAATAGGTATTGGCAGTGAATTGTTTGGCAAGGAAAGTAAAAAATGGAAAATGGACTTGTCCTTGGTTCCAAGTTCTACAAGAGTGTTTTTTGGTTTCTTTTTTGCTGCGGCACAAGCTGAACGACACTTGAAGACATATTTTTCGAAGAGGCCAAAGTGCACTCGGCACACCACCCCCTCCCACCTCCACCCACCTCCAACTACTGCCCCTCCTTGTCTTCACTTTGCTCTGTATTTCCGCCTACGCATGCTGGGGCAGCAAATGAAATGCGTTGCGCGCGTTTCCGCTTCCGTTTCCGCTGCGCCACGCGCTTGTTGTTGAGCTAGGTTCGGGTTCGGGTTCGGCTTCGAGTTCAAATTGGAGTTCAGCTTCGGTTTCAAGTTTGAGTTGGAGTTGGAGTTTTTTTGGGCTTGCTTCAGATGGCATATTTCAATTTGGCATGCCGCCCGCAGCATTCGCTGCCTTTTGCTTTGCTTTGCTTTGATGTTGCTCCAGCTTTTGCTGCCCCCACTCCTTCTGTTTTTTTCTCTCCTCCTATTTGCTTTGCAGTTTTTCATTGGAATGCTTCGCTTTGCCTTTTTTATGTGCTCTCGCACTTGTGTCTCTGCTGCTGCTGCTGGCTTTAAATGCGGCACAGGCAGCTCCATGTCCTTTGACGCTTATCATTCTGTTCAGTGAACCCCTCCGCCTCCGCCTCCTCCACCTCCTTCTCCTTCTCCCCCCTCCACACTGCCTTTGGCTTGGTCACAACAGCCGCATTTGTCATTTGTTAACTTGATTTTAGCCTGCTTTGCGACCATCGACCATATGTAAGTGAAGTGAAGAGACTCTCGGCTCCGAGTTGGTCATTGAGCCTTAAATACGCACTTGCCAACGTTTCTTTCAGCACGACCTTGAACTAAAAGCCTCTCTTCTTTATCTCTCTTTAAAGAAATTACTTAAATCTATTGAAATTCCACTGCTTTTAAGACATTATTTAAATTTGTATGTCTCCTATCTGCGATATCTTAACTTGGCCTTAAACTGAGCCTTCTTTTGTTCTGCAGTATGATACATTTTTTCCTTTTTATCATTTGTAGCTTTAATAGAAAATTCGTTAAAAGAAAATATCCGTTTCAATCTAATTTTATAATTATTTAAAGCAGCGGTGGGCACGCAGTGGCTCCGGGAGCAGTGGCTGCTCCCAACTTAGATAGACTCTAATAAGGTTGTTGTTGTTGATGTTGTTGTAGTACTCTCGAATAAAGATTTCGTGCCCACCTCTAATTTAAAGCTTTTAAAGCGTACTAATAAAAAAAAAAAAAACTATAAATCAACCATTTCTGACTGCCATAACTTGGGTTTAATTTAAGCGCAAGTGTGTTCTGTAATATAAACTTTAACTCTTCAAGTATGTAATTCTGTAAAACCTTCTTAGAAAGTTAATTTCATTAATCTCTCTCTCAAGTAAAAATTTAAAGCTTTAAACTTTCAACTAAAACTGAGCTTAAGTTTAATCTGCAATAAAACAATTATTTAATTTTGTAACCTGTTAAAATTTGTGCGAAAAGTCATTAAAAGAAAAAGGCGCTCAAGGTGTTTATAACGCTCTTTTCGGCCAAGTTAAAGAGCCTAAAGCTTTAACCCACAACATTTAAATTTATTAACGTCATAAAATCATAATTTTTGTGGAACGGTGCAAAACGATGCCACAAATGGGCTCATAAATATTTAAAAGCGCTTAAACACACACAACACACACAGAAACCAAAGTTGGCAAACGTGGCGAATGCCACAAAAGCAACGTTTAAATTTTATTGCCGTGGCCAGTAACTGAAACCTGACTATGTCCCCTACTCCTTCTCCCTAGGCAACTCCTGACCAGGCTCAGTCCACCTTGTCTTCTTACTTGACGCAGTCAAATCAAGTCAATAAAAATTCAAATTGATTTTTGATCACATTTGGTGGAAATCGCACCTATTTCGAATATCTCTCGAGATGTCTGCGACCACCCAAAACGCAGCAACACATTAAAAGAGCATAAAATTGTCTTAAGTAGATACTCATACCCCTCTATACCCTTTCCCCATGCCCTTCTTCCCCCTTCAAACATGATGCGTGCTAATTGAAAAGCTAAAAAACACAAATTTGTGTAAATTATTTTGTCCATAAATTTGCACTTTTGATGGCGCTTTGGCATTGGCAACTGTGGAAAGATGGCTATCAAAGAGGTAGTGGGGGGATGAGGAGGGGGATCTTCCACTCTCGCTGTCAACAAGGATTAGAGTAAAAATAATACTGACAATCGAGCAACTTTATGCTGCATTTTATGAGCTTTGTCCGCGTCTTGTTGCGTCTTGTAGTTTGGCTTATTTTTATTGGTTTTCATGGTACGATCGTTAAATTTGTTGATGTGACTCGGCAGCATTTTAATTTACTGAACGACTTCTACAGGTAATAAAGAGTGAGTGAGAGAGAGAGTGGGAGAAAAATGAAGCAGATAGACTACAGTATGTATAAAGAAAACAAGAGTATTTGGCAATTTGATTAACGAAATTCGAGTGAGCTTCGTCATACCTTGGAGCTAAGTATATAATGGAATTTTATGGACATCGAAGCTAATAGTTTTAATTACACTAGTCGGCATATTTATTTTTTGAAAACATTTTAAGTTAAATCTACTCATAATTTAAACCTACTTCAAATACATTTTGGCATCAATGGAAAGGTCATTTAAATTCCGTTTGAATAAAACAAAAATTTTCTTAACTCATTAAGAACCCATTTAAAATTTTGAATTTTTGTAAAAGTGTACTGTTTTGACTTTTTTCCTGGTTCTCAGAAAAAAAGTTTTGATGCAAAAAGTTTCTCTAAACATTTTTAATAGTGACTGCAAAACGAAATTCAAAAATTTCATCGCTAGTATTTTTTATAATTTTTTTAAAATTGCAAAAAATTACTATTTTAGCCACTTTTTCTCCTTTTCATACAAAATTTTTCTGAGATATTCCCTTGCACTTTATATTCTAAAAAATTTTATAATGATCTAATGATGATAATAAACACAGCGTGCAAGCATTGCTTAGCAAGAAAGCAAAGCTATTGCTGCTTAAAGAGATGTAAGCACTTTTGTAGATACCCTGTAAATAATTTGAAGCATGTTGAAAGAGATGTGTGAGGTGTAAGTGAGTTATGAGCGTGATATTATGTTAAAAGAGATATTTTTGTAAGTAGAAATATATACCAGAGTTTTTAACCACATAGTTAACAGCGTGTTTGTTAGTCGACTACTGGCAAAAAGCTTTATTTTTTCACATTCGCTAGCGTTTGTTTAGAGGTCAGTCTGAACTTTAATCGCAGAGTACCTAATGTCTAGAATTACAGGGTATATGTAAGTCTACTAGCTCAAATTCTTTAAATTTCACTATTTTTGACTTGCAATATGTTTGTTTAATAGATGCAGGGTATCTGCTAGTCGAACATTTTGAATTTTTCTTATAACAGTGAGTGCTTTTCTTGAATGTTGAGCAGTGCACATACTTAGATACAGGGTATTTGCTAGTTTATTACTTTGAGTCTTGGATTTTTTTATCTCTTACATTTTTTGTATGCTTTTCTTTTCCTATCTTGTATCTTGCGTCTTCACGCCTGCACTTACAGGGTAACTGCAAGTCGAGCACTGTTAACTAGTGCATTCTAACAACTTTTTCAAAGCGTTTGCTTTGCAATGCGTCCGTCTGTCGTCCGTTTGTTCAGCCGCGTTGTCTGTTTACAGTTGTTTGGCCTAGAGCCCAGTTCCGACTTGAGGTTGGCTTAAGTACATAGATAAGGGGGAGAGGTTGGTGGGGGGAAGGTGTAGGCCAGAAAGTGGCTAGCTAGTGGCATGTCCATGTCCACTTGCTACATGCCATGTTTAGTTGCAATTAAAATGCTTTTATCTTATTAAAGCGAGGGAATTGAAGACGACGGAATCGGAGACGGAATCTAAATCGACACTACGATTGCCATTTGTCAGTTAGAGGTTTATCCACAAAGCTGATCTCGCCTCAAACTCGAGCTGAGTTCATTTCCCATAGCGAGTTGAGTTCATTATAGCCGTTAAACTTGCAGTACAAGGGTATATATTGTATGCGTTGCAATGTGTGTACAGTAGTCAACAAGAAATTATTTAGAATTTATTTACAATTATAGTAGATTTAAACAAATATATTTGTACAAAAGTTCAAATTTAAAATTGTAAAAGTAAAATAAACGTTTATATTGCTGGGCTTTGAAAAGTTTTTCGCAACTAACAAAAAACATTCAGAGCACAAAAATTTAAAAATTAACATATAAAAACATTGAGAGTAAAAAAGCTAGAATAAATATTTTTTACTAATTTGTATTTGTATAGAATTAAATTTAAAAAAATATATAATAGTGCAAACTAAAAATCGCAAAAATAAAAAAGTTAAAAAGTTATATAAACGCTTATATTACTGGGCATTTAAAAGTTTTTCGCATTTCTTTTTGATAAATCTTCAGCACACCCATAGCCTTAAAGATACAACACTCATTTTTATGTTGAACACTCTAGTTCATTATTTTTAATCAGCCCAATTAATTCCAGCAATATCGGATCAATATGTCGATAGTTATGGCTGTTTTTGGCTTTTATGCTATTCTTTTTTGTAAGAATTGCAATAACAATGAAAGAAAAAACAAAGAACAAAATTTATAGAAACCAAAAAAAAGGATGGAAAACAAGGAAGCATAAATTTAAAAATGTAACTATCAAAAAACATTCGAAGCACAAAAATAAAAAAATTAAAATATTAAAACATTAAAAGTAAAAAACTAGAATTAATATTATTTACTTATGTGTTTATTTATCTGATAGTGAGGCAGTCGACAAGAGTCTTCTCACTTGACTTTGCAGTTTATTCGATGTGGCAGCTTTCTAAGCCATGCGATGCAACATGTGGCACGCTGTCAGTTGTTCCCAGCACGTTGCCCGCTAATCACATGCAGCTCCAATCAATTCCAAGCGCCTTTTATGCCACCGTGGGGCAGACACAAATCAAACGACCGATTTGCACGCCTCGACATTTCTCGATTGAATTATTATCGCCGCGGCACAACAGTTAACTTGGCTAGCAACAACCAGGCAAGCAGGCAACCAGCTGTTGCAACTACAATATGTACAATACAAGTGGTTGTAAGTTGTGTGTGTTGCCGACGACAATGCCCCAGTGGCCATGTTGTTCCGCCTGTGCCGACGAACCATATTTGCAACAAGTTGCAAAACAAATTTGTCAGAGTTTTGACCATTTGTGGTGCCGCATGTTGTCGCTGTTGTTGTTGTTGCTGTTGTTGCATGTGGCATGTTTGGAGCGATGTGATTTCTGCAATTTCAGACTCACATCTTGTCATTAACTAATTTGGCAGCTCGTCTGTGTTTAATTAAATAGACAGCAACAACAATTGCAACTGCAGCAACAACAACAACTTGCAACATGAATTGCAAACACTTTCAATTTCTTGACTGTGTCGTGCCACGCCCACGCCCAGCTCACATATCACGTAGAGGCCATTAAAGGTCTCGGCATCACGATCTCCCAATGATTCTCCTGTCGTCACAGCCCCCTTCAATGTAATCCTCGCACGATCTGCGTCTTCTTCTCTTTTTTACCTTTTCTTTTGATTAGCTTTGTGGCTGCTGCTGCTGCTGCTGCTGTTGATGCTGCCCCAACCAACTCTGACTGACACTGACAGTCAGTGCCGCCCGCCTCGTAAAGGTCGTTAAAGCCATTGCCGTTGCCGTTGGGCCCGCTTTCAGCTCAGGGCTTTGTCCTTTCTGCGCTTCATCAGTTGTTGCTCTTTTTTACTCTTCATTATTATCATTATTATGCATATAACTGGGTTTATTGGCTATGCTATGGAATTGGCAACAATTGCAACTGAAACATTTATTCTTAAAGCGCATCCGTTGATCCTGTTGAGTGTTGCCACCTGACATAGATTCTAATTTAACTCTTTAATGTTGAATGTTGCCACCTTTCATAGTTATATGCTGCCACCCTGCATTAAACTCTGCAATATAAAATGTTGCCAGCAGATCATTTAACTTTTTTGTTAGTGTAGAAAAACTTCGTTAAGAAGCAGATTAACTAAATTTCAACTGCTTTTGGGAACGTTGTGCAAATGTGAGCGCAAAATGGAAAGAGGGAAGGCGAGAGCAAGAAAGGTAGAGGAAGAGCGAGCGAGAGTAGTGGGAATGAGTGGAGAGTGGTATATAATATTTTTGGTATTTTTTTGTGAGAAATACCGTCACGTTTTAACATTTTACTACTCACTTGTGGCACGTTGTTGCCATTGAGCATATCAGTTTGTGGAATTTTATTGGCCACGCTTCTTGCGTATCTCTTACTGCCGCTTGGCTGAACTCTTCTCCAGCTGCCAGCTTCTTCTTCTTGCTCTTACTCTTCCTCTTCGCTGTTGTTGTCGCTGTTGGAGCTTTGAGATTGTTCAAGCGCACTGGTATTGCCTGTGGCCAGCAACTATGGGCCATAAGCAGTGCTGTCAACTTTTGATAAAAAAAAGCTGTTTTTACCTGGAAAGAAGGAAAAAACTTGATGAAAAAAAACAAAAATAAACGATTTATTTAGGTCTTAATTTTTTTTGGTTTAGCTGCCAATCTTACACACATTTGGTATATTTCTACCAAAGCTGGTATATGTTTAGCGCGTTAGTAAATTTTTTTTCACACAGTATCAAATATTGTATTTTTTTTGGTACCAAATTTTTTTTCTTGCAAGTGGCAACCGTACTGCTAAATTTTTTCATGAAACTGGTGACAACATTAAAAATTACGGAAAAAAACCAAATGCAGTTCTAAAAAATCCAGAATTCCCGCTTCCCGCAATTCCCAAATTTTTCCCGCAATTGGTCTTCAAAAACAACCAGATTTGACGGGAAAAAAGCTAAACTGGCAGCACTGCCCACAAGACTGTGGCAGGCAGGCAACAACAACACCAACAAAACTGAGACCGCTGCGCTTTTGGCCCAAAGTGCTTGACGTTTATATTGGGAAATATTTTAAATATTTTTCTCTCGTGGGGGTGTCGTCTTTATTTTTATTTGTATTTTTATTGTCTTTTGGCCCGAATGGCATTTGGCCATATAATTGGAATTTATATTAGCAAGTTGTCAAGTTTTTTTTGTGAACACCTCATTAATGCGATTGTCTTTCTTATCCCCCCTCTCTCTCTCTCTCTTTTCTACAGCTGCCCCGCCCACTTACCGGCAACATAATGCAGGCGAGGTTGCCACATCTGCGGCAGTTGCCCCAATTGGCTACCGGAGGCAAGTGATCTTCTAGAGAACGATTACGTATTGGATGCCAGCGTTGCTTTGGCCAATCTTCGACTGCGTTCACCGCCGCCCGTCTATTGCCCCCAGCCTCTAACGCCGCCACCTTGCTACACGGAGCGGCCTGCAGCGCCACCGCCGCCCCCCGCACTGTTAACACAGCAAGCAGCAACATCCCGAGCACAGCCAGCGGCAGCAGCAACAACAGCAACAGCAGCGGCAACAACAGCAGCAGCAGCAACAGCAGCGCGGCAACAAGCGAGACGACGTCGTCGCCTAAGGGAGTTGCAAGAGCAACAGCAACAGCAGCAGCAACATCAGCTGCAACTGCAACACTTTGCAACCAGCAGCAGCAACAGCAGCAGCAGCGATCAAAGCAGCGCCAGCGCCAGCGACTGCGATTTTGGCGACAGCGCAGTCAACAGACGACGCCAGCGTCGACGCAGACGCAGCTCACGTGGACTGCGGGTAAGTTGAAGAAAAAGTTTAAATTTACGCTATCGATAAGTGATGAAAAATACATCGAAAAATCGACAATTATATTTAAATTTGACTGCAGAATGAATAAAGAGGCCAACTGATATTACGCTTGGAAATCTGATCATTTTTGACAAAAGTTATGAAAGTTTGAAGTGGAGCTGATTTTTGATCTAGCAACTTTACAAGACAAAATCTTTATGCAACTTGCCATGGCTTTTTACCGGAAAATTAAATCTCTCAGAGTCGAGCTTTAAGTGTTGCTTTCTATACTTGTTATAAAATAAGAAGTTTAATTAATAGTTGAAAAGCTAAAAATCTTTAAATTTCCAAGAAGATAAGGGGGAAACCCCTTTGAATCAATGGCCGTGTTAACCAGAACTAATCAATCAGTAACCAGTAACAAATCAAATAGTTTTTGATGGGCTTCTGGTGAACACTTTGATGACATTTCAAAGCAAAATTAAAGTTGTCATTTTTTTTTTGTCAAAGCTGTTCATATTTATTTAGAAAATTCAAAACAATTTGGCGCAAAATGCTTAATGTAATGGAAATCAACACAGAAAAAGGCCATATTAAACATAATATAGGACATATTTCATTATTCAAAAATTAAGCCAATATTGTAGGCGTATTTAATATTTTATATGGTAAAGTTTAAAGGACTTTTATTAATCATAATACTTAAAAATACGCAGATTTCAACGTCTTCTTTTTCATTTTCTTTTAAGAAAACCAAATTAATATTTAGAAAGTGGTTTCCTTATTAATTTTGTCCTTTTTATTTTCAAATTTTGTATTCGGTTGCATTTGAAAAATTGAGTTTTTTACCAACACTGCCCACTTTTTCCATACCCTTGACTCTTTTTCAAAATGCTTATCTCCTATTCTGGACTCAATTCTTTTTCAACACTATTTACTATAATTCTAATAATAACGTTCGATAACTTTATAAAAAAATATCTTTTTTTTAATCTATCTTGGGTTTCTTTGGAGTAATTATAATTAAAATTATAATTTCCTTCTTTCAGATGCCTATTGTCCGGATCTGTTGCACGCCTGTGCCCTGATCCTGCACCAGCAGCAGCCCGGCAGCAGCGATACTTCCGTAGGCAACTTCACCGCGACACCGCCACCAACTGCCACACATTCCCAATCTCAATCTCAATCCCAATCTCATTCCCAATCTCAATCCCAAACTCACGCCCAGTCAGTGGATAGATACGAGTACAGCTCCGACTATGTGGAGATTGACGAGTTGTTGCTGCCGCTAGGCGCTGGTCGGGCCAAGAGCACACCACAACTGCAGCATGCTGTAGGCCTGGACAGTCTAGCGATGGGTCAGAACCTGAGCCTGCGACGACCGCGCATCTCACTGACCTGGGTGCTGCGGGAGCAGCATCAGCAGCAGACGCCACCCCAGCCCAATGAGACGGAAAATGATGCACAGCAGCAGCTGGAGAAGTTGGAGAAGTCACCACTAAGGCTAAGCACGGATGCACTTGCTCCGGCTGCAGATCAGAAGCGCACGGAGCCTGTGCCCACCCAGCTGGATGTGACCAAGAAGCGTTATCGGGTCAAGCAGCTGCCTGGTGGTGGTGGTGGCACCACCAGATCCACAGATCCCCTCAATGGCTATGCCACCACGCCCACCGCCCATCTGGCGCCTGCCAACGGCCAGCTGGCCAATCAAAAGTTCTTCAGCAATCAGAATCTGTTGGAGTACAGGGATAAGTCGACGCGGAGCAGCTGTGCTCCTCCAGGCTGTGCACCTGTCGCCGCCGCCTCCACCAAAGAGCTGCTCTTCGTCTGCACGCCGCAGCGGGCGCCCAAGAGCGATGTCCACAGCGAGGCCCTGTTGCTGGCCCGCAAGCGCAACGAGATCCGCAAGAAGCTGGCCAATCGGCTGCAACAGGCACGTGCCGCCGCCTCCTGCAACGCCTCAACTGTGGCCACATCCAACACGGGAACGGGAGCTGGAACAGGTACAACTTGCATACCTGTTAAATTAGATTAAATTAGAACTACTCATCAATTGGATTATTTTAGGAAATTATCGTAGTGACTATATAATTCACTATACGATCAAAAAAATCAGAAATAATCTTTAATTATTACAATTATTCAAAAATAATCATGATTATTTTCTGATTATTTCTGATTATTTTAGGTTTTTTAGATTATTTACGACTATTTAGTTAAAATCAAATTATTTTGAACAAAACAGCTTATTACAAAAATGTTTCTGTTAAATTACTAATCAATTAGATTATTTTAGGGAATAATCGTAGTGACTATTTAATCTGTGAAACATTTGTAAATACTTAATGATTACGATTACAAAAAATCAGAAATAATCTAAAATTATTACAACTATTCAAAAATAATCCGGAAAAAAATATAATCAAAAATTATCTTTCTGAATACTTCGGATTATTTCTGATTATTTTTGAATAATTGTTATAAGTTTCGATTATTTTTGGCTACTTTGATTGTGAAAATTTTAAATAATTAAATTTTTACTAAATAGATCAAAATATCAGTCAAAAATAATCCAGAGTAATAGATTTTCTGATTGTTTTTGAATAATTGTAATCTTTTTAGATTATTTTTGATTTTTTGTATTCGTAATCATTAAATAATTATTGAAACCGAAAGTAATCGTAATTTAATCATTAGTTCGACTTTTAAACAACAAATAATCTAATTACTAATGACTATGATTACTAATCATTGCAGGTTTGGGTACAACCACGACAACGGATGCGCTAAAGTGCACCTATTCGGAGCCCAGTCTGGTGGCGGTGTCGGAGGGCGGCGGTGGGGGCGGGGCACCGCAGCAGCAGCGTCGCCATCGGCATCGCAAGCGCCGGGAGCGAGCGATCCGCAGCAGCTATTTGCGCTCTGAGCTCCAGCACACGTATGCCGCGGTGGCTATCAGCTGGAGATTCCCCTGCCGCTGGGCATGGTGGTCAATGCGGTGTTCAAGAACCAGAACTGGCTCTACGTCCAGACGCCGCACGCGGAGGAGGGCTATGTGGGCTATGCCTGTTGCCTGCCCCTGGGCATCCTGCCATCGGCGGCAAGGGGATCCAAGCACACGCCCTGCTGGGAATCCAATGCGGACATCTTTCCGCGACCCGACATCGCCGAGAAGGAGATCCGACTGCGGGGCGGGACACGTTCCGATGGCGCCAGGACGCCCAGAGAGACAGGATGATCAACAACAACAACAGCAGCAGCAGCAAGAATGGAGGAGGAGGAGGAGGCGGCAGCTTGTCGGGCTCACTGTACGGGGAGCAGCATGTGGACAAGTTGTATCTGCGCGCCGCCTCCCAGCCAAAGCTCGTGGAGAAGGCCTATGCCCAGCTGCGGTCCACCAAACAGCTGGGACTCTCTGCCGGCTCCGGCTCCGCCTCGGTGCGCAGTGCCTCCAACGATGAGTATGTGACACTCCAGCAGAGGACGACGACAACGACGACGACGTCATCGAAGCATTCGCAGTCGTCGCAGAAGCATCTGCATCAGGTGCAGGCACAGACTGTGCGACGACTGTCGAACGTTTCCTACATCACCAATGGCCACAACGGCCAGCATCTGCATCCAAAGAGCATTCCACAGGTAGGTTGCGTTAAATTCAGATAAAGTTCAAATTAACGGCTCATTACTCATTGATTCACTTGTGAACTAAATCGTTCATTTCGTTCAGTTGACTTGAATTAAACTATTTATCGTTTATCTTTCATGAGTAACTGACTCATTCATCATTTATCGTTTATCTGAAATGAACTGAACCAAATGACTCAGTATTTTAAACTCATCAAATTGAACTTAAACTATTAACTCTATCCAAACAGGCGCAGCAGCAACAGCAGCAACAGTTGAACCTGCTGCGAAGGCATCAGCAGAATGGACTGCGCCAAACTCTAGTCGCCATCAATTCGGATTATATCACGGAGAGCATTGTCGTCCACAAGGGCGAAATTGTGACGCTCTGTGAGTGTCGCGAGTCCAAGGATCAGCGTCAATGGTTCTATGTGAAGACGCGCGATGGACGCGAGGGCTTCATACCAGCCGAGGTTGCCGGTCACGGTTATCTGTAAATGGTTCCACAGACTGAAAGATCGATCCCATCCATTCCCCCCAAAAGTCATGCTAGGAACTACACAGATTAAAGTTAATTATCATAAATCGTAATTGTATCGAATTAAGCAATATCATCTAGAATATTTTAATTTTGTAATTCTTTGCTCTTAAAATTAAATTGTTTGTGTACGCTTCTAGAATCTACATAGATGTAATCTGTGCTATTGGTGTATATTTAGCATTACAATTGCAACATAAATCAAAGAAAGACACACAACACATGGAAACGATAAACTATTTATACAAACAATTACTGTACTTGATGCTTCTACTAAATAATTTAAAAATTTAATAAACGTATTACAAATAATCAAATTGTTATTTTTGAAACTGACGAAATTCGCAGTATACTTACGGGAAAATCAGCAGCAAGTTGCTAATTAAGCTTAGTACGCAAGCTAACTAAATTTTACGCGGCGTAAAGTGCTCAATATTTAGCTGTCGACGAGCGTAAGCCCAGTGTTGCCAATGCAACACGGAAAAATAACAAAAAGTTGAGTGGTAACACTATGCGTCAGCGGCGGTTTATTTTAAATTTGAAGATGCTGAACTGATTTGGATGAAAGAGGAGAGAATAGGCAGTGAAAAATGCAAATTAAAGTTTATAGAGAAAAAATATGCGATGCCCCGCAACCACAGCGCGTGTTGGGTGCACCCATCGATTTTGAACTTCTAATGAGGATTCACCATTTGTGTTAATGAAAAAAATACCAAAATATCTATAAAAGCCATTTTAGCTTACGTTCTTGCCTATAATCTACCAATATTGTCATCGTTATTAACCAAATTTAATTAGTCTTCATAGTTTTCACTTGTGTGCCAGACAGTTTATCTCCAGTATACCCAGCGAAACTCTAAACAGTTTAATGTTTCGCTGGGCCTGTCAGCAGTGCTGCCCATTCTGTTATTTTACTTAACAGCTCTGTTATTTTATTTAGTCTGCGGACACCCGAGCGTAAAAAATGTCAAGTTCTTCTTCTTGATTTTACGCCAGCGTTTTTTTTACGCTTACGCCAGGCCTTTTTTTTAGTTTGCGTACTATGCTTTAATAGTAAATAAATAATGTTGCATACTTTCAGATGCTGGTTTTTGTGAGGCAAGTGCTGCCAAGTTAACATTACATGTCAAGTGCTGCCAAGTTAACATTGTTTGGGTAGGACTGTTAAGTTAACATCGCCTGAATGCTGCCCTGCAATTGTTGACTATCGATAGAAATATACTCTGATAAAAATGCATGTGGTATTTCGATTACGCGCGTTTATTTGAATTTTATTATATTTTGATTTGCCTTTCAAAGACAACAAATGAGCAATATTTTCAACTAAGTATTGAATTACAATAACAATTTAGTAATGCTCCAATATTTGACCTACTAAAGATTTAGTTTAGACATATTTAATGAAAACATTTTGGCCAATCGCTTAAATGACATTCGAAATACAAATTTGTTACTTATAATTACAACTTGACTTACTTTCGATTCTTGGCAAATAATTCATATTAACATTTATGTTTTTCGTTTTCTTTTCTTGTTATACAAATATATTGCTTATTAAAATATAAGTATTATATGCTTAAATATCTGATATGAATAGATTAATATGTATGTTTGTATATGTAATGCGTTATTCAAAATTATTGCTAGCTCCGCTGGGAAGCTAAAAGGTAACGCGAATTTCGAATTCACAATTTCTATACAATCAACAGCACAACTTGTTATCAAAAGGAAGAGGTACTTATATCTAAATGTATATGCAGATGTGTATATGATAAATCTGATGAATAAAATAATGAATATTTAAAACATTTACAAAAGTTGGGAGCAAACTAAACCAACGATGGGTTGTAAAGGGCCCTAGAGAAAAAATTTACAATTGTTTGAGCAAAAAATGCGTTGTACATGTGAGAAATGCTGACAGTTCGAATTACAGTGTGGGAAAGATTAAAAGGGGACTGACACAAATTCAAATTATACAAACTAAAGATCTAAATATGTAATAAATTACGCTAACAACTTTGCAAACACGTACAAAATACAAACATATTAAAATATCGGTTTTTGAAATCGGTACGTAATAAAGTCGTAACTGACTCTGGCACAACGACAAGCTTATTTCCTCAGTGTTTCTGGACTGGAGCTGGGCGATGCCGTCGATGCCGCATCCAGATTGGTATTATCGAAGCTTTCATGCTGCGGCTCCGGTTCCGTTGGCGGCTCTGGTTTCTTCTCCAACAGCACCGTCATGTTCTTCACATTGCTGGGCTTCTCCTCGTCGAGATTAATGTTCAGCATCGTGTCGTTCATGCGATGATAATGCGGCTTCTGCGATGTGCTGGGCCGCGAGTAGTCCAGATGATCATACTCATCTAAAGGTTGAAGAGAAATTGTTTACTAAATGATTTACTAAAAGTTTTCACACATATAATAATAATCGTATGATTGAGGCACAGTGAGGACAAGCTACAACAGACACTGAACTATTGCTTACCCTCGGGAAACAAAATCTTGCTATAAATTTTCACTTTTATGTGGCGTTTGCATATGGGAATATATATTGATTGATTGTAGCATTACAATTGTATGTGGCATTTGCGGAAAACTGAACACTTACCGGGATCTTTGTAGCCCTCCTTCTGCTTGATCTCATCGTAGACATGCTCCTCCTTCAGAGTCTCGCCAATGGCATTGTAGACATTCGGATTGGTCAGATCCGCATTCAGATTCTTGTTCAGCAACTCGTGATTATAGTTGATGGAATAGCTGCCCACTATCAGGAATCGAGAGTTGCATCAATTGAAACTAATTAAATGGTTTTAGAACGCACCTCTGCTGCTGGCATTGGAGTCATCGCCGTAGTCCGTGCACACGGATCCATTCTGGTTGAAGTTGTTCATCTTGGGTCGCATTTGGTGGGGCAACAGACGCGTCTCCATGCCATAAACGGGATTATCGAAATTGTGATTCGCTGGCGGCCAGGCAACGGCTCCTCCGACTCCTCCATTCGCATCGTGCGTGTAGTGCACGTGGGCAATCTCCGTCTTCAGATTGGACACGCGGCGTCGATAGTAGAAGAACACGGCACAAATTATGGCAAACGAGATGAACAGCAGGGCCATGCTCAGGGCAACTCCAGCATTGTTCGCTGTGGACGAGATTAAAACATGGATTAAGCAAGGTCAGATCACTTATACGAAAGGATTTAGAGGATTATAATTTTTAAAATTAAAATTATTCTTTTCACTTTGATTAAATAACAAAAAAAAAGCTTAGCTTCTTAAATTAAAAACATTAAAATATCAATTATTTATTTTTCCCAAGGACCGTAACGATAATAATTTTTCGTGAAAAAAATTAAAAAATAAGAGTTATTGGCTGAATTTTAATTTGTAAACTATGTGTAATCATTAAAATTAATTAAAATGATAAAAATTAAAAATAACTTTTTTTTTTCAATTAAAAATAATTATTATTTTTCAATTTTTATATAAAAATTCAGCCAAACCTTTTATTTTCAATTTTTCAATTAAAATTTTGAAAAATATTTACTTTTAATTTTTATAATTTAAATTAATTTTAATAATTACAGATAATTTAAAAATTAAAAATTGCAAATAAAAGTTTATCCTGTTTTCGAATTTGCGTTAAAAAATAACACATGTCTATTTTTCCCAGTCTTCTAGGTGGCTTTTTTGTGCTAAAATTTTTTTAAACTCCATCTATTATTTGCAGTCCATGATTTTTTCTATTAAAGTTATTCAGTAATTAAATTGTCAAAAAATTTAAAATAATTTTCGAATGGAAATATCTTTTCAAATTATTAGTCAAAAATTTTCATAAATATTGATACATGTATATAAAATTATTAATTTATATATTAGATCCAGAAATTATTAATAACCTAAATAGATATGAAAATTAAGAGTAACATTCATACTGGAATGCTGTTGTTAAGTAAATGGCCAAGTCTTGCATAACTGGGGATATAGCTCAGTGGTAGAGCATTCGACTGCAGATCGAGAGGTCCCCGGTTCAAACCCGGGTGTCCCCTACTCTTTTTTTTCACTCATTCAGTTCACTCTTGATTTTTTTATTATAAATACAGTCGAACTTCCCTAACTCGAATCACCATTATCCACGAAAAAAGTTCGAGTTAGGGAGACTTCGAGTTAGGGAAGTAGAATTGTATGAAATTTGCCTAGTATTGCCACTCGATTTTGTTCGAGTTAGAGAGACTTCGAGTTAGGGAAGTTCGAGTTAGGGAAGTTCGACTGTACTCACAATCTTGGACAGGCGCTGCCACGCGTTGCTCGGCGATGAGCTGTTCACAGTTGTCGCCCGTGTAGCCGCTGCGACAGACGCAGCCGTGGGCCGCGTGGCACTGGTAGTTGGACGAGGGGCAGGCGCAGGAGTGCATGCAGTACTCGCCGTAGAAGCCCTCGGGACAAATGCTGGTGCAGAAATCGCCCATCCAGCCGGGCAGGCAAATGCAGTGTCCGTCGTTCTTGCGGCAATTGATGTGATTCTGGCAACGACAGCGCTGGGTGCAGCCCTGGCCATAGGTGTCCTTGGGACAGGTCTGATTGCAGGTGGCGCCCGTCCAGCCGGGCAGGCAGGAGCACTGTCCATTCTCGTGGTTGCACTCGCCCTGGTGCTCGCAGTTGCACTTCAACCGGCAGCTGGGACCGTACAGACCCTGGGGACAGGCGTGCTCGCAGGTGAGACCCAAGTATCCCGGTCGGCAGACGACCTCGCCGGTAATATGATCACAGGTGGCGTTGCCTGTGAGTGAAGCATGAAAGGATTTGGATTAGAGGGAAAGCAGAGTAAGAATGTAGCAGGTAATTACCATGATGACTCTCGGGACAGCGCTCCTTGCACTCCATGCCATAGAAGCCATCGGGACAGGGCTCGGCACAGTCCGCGCCGGTCCAGCCGGGCGCGCAGATGCAGTTGCCCGTGTCCGAGTCGCAGGACGAGTTGTTCAGGCATCTGCAAACTTGATCACAATTTTCACCATAGTAACCGCTCGAACAGTTCGTCTCGCAATTAACGCCTTGGGTTTCATATTCGTTAAGGGGCACAAAAGGAGTAAAGAAAAAAAAAACACACGAGTGCAAAACGAGAAAACACAAATTAAGATAAAAATGTTAACAAACAAATGGTGTAAAAATGAATTGGCGAAATGGGAATTCGGAATGTGGTGAGAGAAATGAATAAATGAAAATAGAGCGTGAGATGCAGGTGCGAGTGAGTGTGTGTGTGTGTGTGTTGAAGTGTGTCGAAATGGGAGAGAGTGAGAGAAAGTTAGAAGAAGAGAGAGGAGCATGCGTAAGTTGGACTTGTCTACACTTTCCAAAGAATCCTCGAGGAATAAGCAAGGAATTTCTAGGAAATTTTTTGTTAAATAATGATTGAGGAATCATAAAGGAAGTCCTGGGTAATGTCAATCATTATTTCACGAAAATTCCCTAGGAATTCCTTGATGATTCCTCAAGGAATTCCTAGGGAATTTTTGTGAAATAATGATTGACATTACGATACAATTGTGACTTCAAATTGCGTGGAGAATAGGAAATCAGCATGATGTTCTGTAGGGAATCCTTGAAAAATTTGAAGGTAAATGAATTTTGGGGATAAAATTAAGAGATTCACTTTTATAGAAATTGAAAATCAGATCGAAAATCAGATGAAAATGAAGATCAAATGAAGCAAGCGCGAATGTTTATTGGTGTGTGTGAGAGAGTGTGTGTGTAGAAATGGGGGAGTGTGTGAGAAAATTAGAGGGGCAGGCGTATGTTGGTGTTGTCTACACCTTCCAAAGAATCCTCGAGGAACCATCAAGGAATTCCTAGGTAATATCAATCATTATTTCACAAAAATTCCCCAGGAATTCCTAAATGATTCCTCGAGGAATTCCAAGGGAAGTTTTGGGGAAATAATCATTGATATTACGATACAATTGTGACTTCAAATTGCGTGGAGAATATGGAAATCAGCATGACATTCTTTAGAGAATCCTTGAGGAATCCCTGAGGAATCGCTAAGGAATTTCAAGATAAATGAATTTTGGAGATAAAATGTTAGTGTGTGCTTGTATAAAAGTCTGTTTAAGAGTGAGAGAAGAACCAAGAGATTCACTTCAATAGAGGAATGGAAATGAATATCGAATGAAGCAAGTGCGAATGTTTCTGAGAGTGTGTGTGAGAGAGTGTGTGTGTGTGTCTGTGTGTTTGTGAGTGAGAGAGTAGCATGAGCTGATGGGTCTTGAGTGTGGAGTGTGCTTCTGTTTCTGTTTCCGCCTCTTCCCCGTACCTCTCCATCCCTGCTTGCACAGACAGCGACCCGTGGTCGCCTCGCAGGCGATCGTGTTGTACATGTCGCACTGGCACTTGAACTCGCAGTTGTGTCCAAACGATCCCGTCTCGCACTTCTGGTCGCAGTGCTCGCCCGTCCAGCCCGGCGCACAGGTGCAGGTGCCGTTGATGGGATTGCAGGAGGCGTTGTTCTGGCACTCGCAGGTGCTGCGACAGCCGTCGCCAAAATGATTGAGATCACAGGGCCTGTCGCACTTGTTGTTCCGCCAGCCGGGCGCACACAGACACTGGCCCGTCTCCGGCGCACACTTGGCCCCATTCTGGCAGTCGCACTTGAAGGCACAATCCTGGCCATAGCTGCCCACCGGACAGCTCTCCTCGCAGCGCTCGCCGGCGAAGCCCGGCGCACAGAGACAGGTGCCGTTGATGGGCGAGCACTTGGCGCCGTTGCGGCAGTCGCAGTTCTGCTCGCAGTTGAGGCCGTACTTGAGGAAGGCGCAGGGTCGCATGCACTGCTCGCTGCTCCAGCCGATGCTGCACTGGCAGCGACCCGTCTCCGGGTGGCACAGGTCCGTGTGCTCCATCTCGCACTCGCACGTCTTGTTGCAGTCCGCTCCGAACCTGTCCGCCGGACAAATGCGCCGCTCACAGCGCTCTCCCTCCCAGCCAGGCGCACAGATGCACTTGCCGGTCCGACTGCAGGCGGCGTCGTTCTCGCAGTGACAGCGCTCGGTGCAGTTGAGCCCGTATGTGTTCAGCGGACACTCGTCCATGCACACCTCGCCCATGTAGCCCGGCGGACACTCGCAGCGTCCGGTGATGTGGTGACAGGGCGCGTCATTCAGACAGTGACAGTGCAGCTCGCAGTTGAGCCCGTGGCTGCCCGTGGGACACTTGTTGGCACACACATCGCCCGTCCAGCCCGCGGTGCACTCACAGGCGCCATTCTGCGGATCACAGCGCCCGTCGTTCTGACAGCGACAGTCCTCCTCGCACTGCGCACCGTGTTTGCCGTCCGGACAGCGCATATCGCATCTGAGCGGAGATTGGATATTGGAGATCGGAGTATTAATCGAGGGGCAGGAGATTGGGATGGGGATCAGTGCTGCCAGTTTGGCCACATAGTTGCTAGATTTGGCAACTTTTTAAACAAATTTGCAACGTTTTTTTTAAAAAATGCTGTTAGCTACAGATCTAGCCATTTTTAATTTTTCTTTAGCAATTTCAGGAAATTTATTACAAAATGAGCTATTTTTTTTAATTTTTCTTTAGCATTTTTGACTTTTTTTAAAGCTTTTTGCAAATGATTGCACGAATTACGATTAATAATGGTTCTCAACGATATCGGGACTCTGGTATTTAACTCAGTTGATCGATTATATGAACAACTTGAAAGTTTTTGCTCACTCTATTGCTGTGTTTTGTGATTGGATTAAAATGCCAAAAGTTTGAAAAGCAAAATTTTTAGATTTACCCATAATCAGAGCTCGCAAATAACAGTTAACACTTATTTCTTTTTCGATCTGTTCACTGAAAAAACAGAAAAAAAGTAAAACCCAGAAGGTTTCTCACTGAGAGAAACACTTACTTCTTTTCGTTTGTGCTCTCTGCTCAGTATTTTCCATTTAGAAAATAAATTCTTTCTGTATACTAATAACAGTTAAAAAAAGACTTTTTAGCTAGTGCTCCCGGAATAACTGTTAGCAAATGAGCAAAACACAAAAGTGTTAGTCAAAAGTGTCTTTTCAAGTTGTTGTTGTTTTAGGTGCGCAAAAATCGACACAAACTCCCGAAAAAGCAATACACCCACAGAACAAGATAATTTTTTTTTGGCAACTATTTTTATTTACATTAAAAATTGTTATTTAGAATTAAGCTTTACAATTAAAAGTAAATTAATATTTTCCGCACTTAGAGACCTACGTTTATCGGTTAGGATAAAATTAAGCGCAGAAAAGGATCTTTCAACCGAGACTTGTGACGTTTTAAATTTTTAATATGAGTTCCAGTTAATATTTTGCCACACACGTTGCATTCCGATTTATTTAATTTGCTATCATAGTTAAAAAAAGAATGAACTTTGTTTTTTACACGACCCATTTTCCGCAAAATTGTAGCAAAAAAAAAACGTTTTAAATTTTCAGAAGGCACTTTCGATTTTTTTTTCCAGACGAAACAGTTTTTGAGTAACACAACCATAAGGAAACAAAATTAAATGTTATTTCTTGACTGATAAGCCTACTGAGAAAAAAACAGAAATTAATGTTTTGTTTTTATCCCTTTTATCATTCTGTCAGCTAATAACTGTTATTTTCCGACACACTGAAAGTGTTAACTGTTATTTGCGAGCTCTGCCCATAATTCAAATTTCAATAATTATAATAGAAATACAAATTGAACTAATGAAACTTCAAATATTTTAATAGGTATGGTATACACCAGCGGTGGGCAATCTGAATTCGGAAGCACTACAACAACATAAAAAACAACAACCCTGTTAGAGTCTACCTAAGTTGGGAGCAGCCGCTGCTCCCGGAGCCACTGCGTGCCCACCGCTGGTCAACAGACACGGAAAATGTTGTTATAATTAATGCTCTACTACAATGAGAAGTCACGCTGATTTCAGTTAAGCTGACGAGCTAGACAGCATTATAAGTACTCTTAATTTTGTTTAAGCTATGAAATCATGTTCCTTTTTAATTTAGATATATTTTTCTTTAAAACATATATAAATTTGTTGAAAACGAAAATTTTAATGATATAACTTATTTTTGTATGGCAACTTTCACATAATTTTTCAGCTATTTTTATTAATTTTTTTTCCAAATCTAGCAATGTTTGCTTTGTCGATTCTGGCAGCACTGGTTGGGAGTTGGGATTAGCCCGCCTTAACTTACAAGGGACCTGTGTAGCCAGGCGCACACGAGCACTTGCCCGAGACGTGATCGCAGCTGCCGCCGTTCTCACAGCGACACAACTCCGCACACTTCTCACCGTATCGCCCGGCGGGACAGTGATCCTCGCATCTGGAGCCCGTGTAGCCCTTGGCGCACTCGCAGTTGCCGCTGAAGGGTTCGCAGGTGGCGTTATTGAGGCAATCGCACTTCAGCTTACAGTCGATGCCATAGAAACCCGGCGAACAATCTGACGAAGGGTTAGCATTATTTTCATTTTCAGATACTCTAGACGGTCACGGAATTAAAATCACTGTGATTACGGATTACTGATTACAGATTAGAGGGGAGGTGAAGGTGTTGGGTTCTGTTTTATAGACAGTTAGTCGCGTTTATAGCCAGGAATGCCCAAAGGGTGTGGATTCCATGTGTGGTTTCTATTTATGCCATGTTGTGAGCCAAAGCCGAAGTTACAACATTTCATAGGCCAAAGCCAAGTGTGTGGGTGTGAGAGAGAGAGATGTGTGTGTGTGTATGTGATAAGTAGTTTGTGAGTGTGTATGTGTGTTGGTGCTTTTGGAAAACAATTAGCAAAACAAAAGACTAGAATACAGACAAGAACACTACAAATATAGACAAGAGATTAGTTTCAACAAAAGCTTGAAAATCGAAAATTAAGAATTGTGCTAACCGAAATAGCTTCGGCAAACCGAAGTTTTGATACCCTTGCAGAGTTGCAAATAATACGAGATATGAAGAGTGATGGATATTTGTCTACCCGCTTGCAATTTGCTTTGCTTAAGCTTCTTTTTATCACGTAATAATTTGCCTTACTTAAACTTCATATAATGAAACATAATGTTTTCTATGTGACTGAATTTCTTAATATTCTTTCAAATAATACAAACTAAGCAATTTGTATAAGTTAAGGTCGCTTTGAAAAGTATAAGTATTAGAGTATTTACCTCTTAATAAATAATTGCTTTCAAATATTGTTATATTTAGTTAGTTAGTTATATATAGTGAAAAATACTTGAGTTTACATTTATTTAGGCCCGTTTTTTCAATGTCTGAATAAGGTGTTTTTATTAACAATTGAAAATATATTTTGACGTAAAATGTATAGAAATTACTGTCAAATTTTTAATTATATCTTAGATACAGTTCACAATGTTCATTGAAAAAACGGCCCTTAGATTGTTTTTTATTGATTTTTTTGGTGTGGTCCGGTAGCTCAGTGGTTAGAGTCGCCGACCTGTCACATAAGTAGAACTTCCAGTTTGAAAAAACTGGTTTCGATTCCCCCCGTCAATATAGTGAAGCATGTGTTTTTAAATTCTTCGGAATGAAACTTAAATATAAAATTTCTTCCCGTCATATAAAAAAAAAAAAAAACTCTTTTTTTCCTATATATACTAGTACCTCAATTCCCTTACGTAATCTATTGCACTCTATGAACGTAAACCAAATTCAGAAAGCTCTGAGACAACTTTAGTTTCCAAGAATCTCGTTAATGAAATTAGAGACAGTTTACGATCATTTATCATTTGCTTAATGACAGATTGTTTTTCAAAAACTTTCTATCCTATAAACATACTCCAATTTCAATATCTTTTCCAGTTTTCAAAGCCTATCAAAGAGTTCTATGCACAGTTTCTAAACGTAACTCTGCAAGGGTAACATTAGTATTGCTTCAATTAGAGTTTGAGCGTAATATGTTGCATGGAATCGTGGTTCAATCGGGGTTAATCGACAATGGAGTAAACTGATCGACTGAACCACGCCCCATGCACCCAAGGCGTTTCATTGTCGTTTGTTACAAAAACACACACTCAATAAAGGACATAGACTTAAGCTACAATAGATATAGATCAAAGTTGAGACGAACTTATGTTGCAGACAGGTCCTCCATAGCCTTCCGTGCACTTGCACTTCTCGGGGGCAACGCATTCGCCGTGTTGACACTGCTGGCTGCAATGTGGCACACAACTCCTGCCACTGCGAACGTAGCCATCTGCGGAGGCAGGAGTAGAGATTAGAGCAGGAATTGATTGTATAAAGCAGCGGTGGGCACGCAGTGGCTCCGGGAGCAGCGGCTGCTCCTGAATTCAGATTTCCTGCCCACCGCTGGTATAAAGCATCATGGCACTCACCACAACAGTCGCGCACAATGCGCGCCTTGGTCAGCGTCTGTGTTTTGTTCACCACGCGATGTTTGATGCGGTAGGTGGGGCAGCTGGGCGGGATGTTGAGGCACCAGGTGGAGCCGCGCTCCTGGAACGACTGCAGCTCCGTTATGACCACCTCCACGTTGTAGCTGCAAGGTAAAAACATATCAATTATAATATTCATTAAATTATTCATTACATTTACTCACTTTTCTCGCTTCTTGCAGACATTGAGACCCTCGGGCTCATCACTGTACAGCTCCCTGATCTCCGCCTGCGTCTGCACCAACAACACTGCCAGCAGCGACAGCACAAATGTCCATTTCAGTCTCAGCAACATTCTGGACTCAACTGGCAGTATTTGTGTTTGGTTTCTGTATCTGTTGTATCCACAGCTCACCACATCACATCGAACTGAGTCGCTGATTTCGCAGTGAATTCGTTTTATGGATGCCAACTCCACTTGTGCCTTTGATATGAAGAGATGACTCAATGCGCGTTTAATCACACAATTAAACAGTCAGTAAACAAAGCAACTGCAACTGCAAAAGAAAGATACGAGATCAGTAAATATACCCATGGTATGTATTGTATTGTATGAGGGGAATTCCAATATAAGTATTTTATTTATATCTAACGGAAGCTTAGACTTTGCTTTAAAACTTTATATTAACTTAACCCAATGTTTTTGTGAGAAAAGAAACAAATTTCGCACTCTACAAAAACATCCAATAGATGTGTTCAACATCTCAACTCCAAGCAGCGATTTTGCCAGAATAAAAAATTACTTAAAAAAAAAGAAGCTGCTCTTCAAAAAATCAGTTTCGCGTTGATCGTGAATCTATGAACAAAACTAAGTTAATATTTAAGTAGGCATTGAATTTATATGAACAAAAATTGAAAGCACATTAGACGCCAGACGTGACATTTCAAAACGTAGCTAAATTCCAACACAGCCCGGACTTTTTGTATCAGAAATAAAGTCCCTTACAAAAGTATCGCATTATAACAAAAGGTCGTAGCGCGAAGTCGTTGAAAAAAGACACGGTAGGTAGTCATTTCGTTAGTGTTAATGCAGCTCTTGCTGATCATTTAATGCTAATTTAAACTGCACTCAGTGCAATGAATCAGATAATGCAAAAACAACGTTCGCCCTACACTGGAGGTGGCTTCAATGTCCAGCAGCTCAAGTCGCCAAGCTTTGGTGCCGGCGGCAACGCGGAGGGATTGAATGGGATGCCATTTCTGGTGCAGCTGGCCAAACAGGTGCAGCGTCCCATTCAGCGTGTGGGCAGGTGAGTCTTTAGCGAGTAAGCACTGTATCCTTAGGGAGTTTGCAACACAGTCTGTCCGGTCGTTTAAGCACCTTGATCTTGCAGACTATAAGAGCTAGAGTTACCAAATTTAAACAATTCAGATGAAGTTTGTTTGCTGTCTAACTCTTTACACAACATATGCAACCAAACTTGGCACACAGACCGCTAAAAGTCTACGGACAGCACAGTGCTTTACAAAATTTGCGACTCTACAGAATGAAAACAACCAGCAAACACACAGCTTTCAAGAAATATCGCTAATTTTTATGATAAAATGTACCTTTAAATATTTTTAATCATCTCATTTAGTTTTCATAAAATGGGTTTAATATATCCATAGTTATGGCTTTTTTCAGGCGTCAGCAAAGGATATTTTTTAAAATTAACGTTTAAAATTCATAGATACAATTGGAATATATCTAAATTACTTGAGTGATTACGTTCTAAATTTATATAATTATATACAGTCGAGTATCCCTAACTTGAATATTTATAACTCGAATTTTTTCGAATTTTTTACTGAGCAAATTTCACACATATCTGCTTGAAAATACCAATCTTTCAGATTATCGACAGGTCTTGAACAAACTGGAATCTGTTTTTTTTTTTTAAATAACAAGAAAAGCTTGCAATTTTAAATGTGTTTATGAATGAATGAAATTGTAGTTTCTTTTAAAAAACTTTTAAAAAATAATTCCATAAGTCGAACTTATTCTTTGGATAATGGCGAGTTAGGAAAGTTTGACTGTATTTATCGAAATCTGTATACATATCTGTCTATACCTGTAACTTTATTCTGATTTTCCACAATTCTACCTCACAACTATTTCTTTTTATAGTTTAATTTATAATACAATAGTTTATAAATACAATTGATTGACGGACTGTTTTCTTAATATTTTATGTATATATTTATTAAATCTGTATACATATATCTGTCTATATCTGTATCTTTATGCTAATTTCTACACAGTCCTCCACCCCAACCGTTCAGCAAGTTGGGAGGCGACTCAGCGGCTGGACACGAGCGTGGACTGCGCAGCGGCACGCCCCGTAGCTATGACACCGACAACGTCATCAAGCACAACAGGTGCAACAACAACAACTACAACAACAATCTGAACCTGAACCACAATCATTGCTATGAGGGAGAGATGCCCACATTGCCACTGGGTGCATGCCACATCAACAACAACAACAACAACAATCCATTTCCATCTCAGGCCCAAAACGATGAATTCTCGCACAACTTTCAGCACATGGAGCCACCGCTGGATGCACTGCATCCACTTGAGCACCTGGGCGATCATTTGGGTGCAATGCCACTGCATCATTGTCCCATGGGCGACACGGACTCCGAGTCCGAGTACAGTCAGCACAAGAAGGACTTTGGCGGCAAGTGCACGGGCAAAGTCTATTGGCGTCGGGCCTTCGACTGCCTCAAGTCGCGGATGCCGCCACAGCGGCAGGAGCGCATGGAGATGACACTGCGAAAATGCCGTGCGCATTCAGTTCTGGGTCATGTGCTCCTGCTGCTGCAGCTCTGCCACATCCTGCTGCTCGGCGCCATCGGCCAGGGTCTGCGCCTGGGCATCAACGTCGGCCAGACGAGCTACCAACTGTGGCGCTGCAAGTTCCAGCTGCGCAGCATCGTGCGCCAGTTCCTCTGGCGCATGGCCAATGCCAAGGGCAACGATGTGCTGCTCTTCCTGGGCATCATGCTCATCACGCCCTGGCTGTTCTTCATCAGCCTCATCGGGTTTATCGTTTCCACTTTGTTCCATGTCAAGTTAGGACTGGGCGCATTCTGGAGCAAGGTGCGTCTTACGGTTCTACGCTAATTTCTTATTGTTTCAAGAACAATACATCAAGGGAGGGAGAGAGACAGTTAGAGAGAGAGAGAGAGAGAGAGAGAGAGAGAGAGAGAGAGAGAGAGAGAGCAAGTGCAAACAAACACACACACACACAGAGTACTCTAGTTTAAATTCCAAAAGTATCCATCAATAATGAGACTTGTGCAGCGCATTTTACACGGAAATAACTCGCAAACTTATACAAGTATCTGTATCTGTATAATTATGTACATTTTATGTTGCGGCAATGAATAAATGATAAAAGCTTTGATAGCTACAATAAAATATGTCCAGATATGCCAATTATGAAAATGATGATATTATGTTGATACTTTCCTCAGCTCTACGATTGCTCATCATTCGATCTCCAAAAAATAATAAAATAAAATATTTTTGATTTCGGCATTTCCAAATTTTTGTTTTCCTAATTTTTGATTTTCCTATTTTTGGCTTCCTAATTTTGGATTCCTAATTTTTTTTCCGAATTTTCGAATTCTGAGTAATATTTTTCGATATACGTATATAGAATCAATAAATTGATCTATATATTGAATAAAATCTACAACACTTTATTATTCAATATCGTCGAAAGATTCTACACATGAGCTTAAATGTTTATTTCCTATATTTATAGATAGATTTTATATTTATCTTTGCATTGGCTGAAATCTTTATCCCATAATTACAGAAATTCTATTATAAAATTTTCAGAGTTTAAAGATCATTTAACGACAGTTTTATTGGAAGAAACTATTTAAATTTATATTAGAAAATGTTACATCCAATATTTTATTGTGGCATCACAAATGTCACTTCTAAATATTACAGAGTATCTATTATATTAAACGTATGTAAGTCGTTCACACGCACAAATTGCAACACAAAACGAAACGCAACGCGACTGCAATTAAATTGTTTATTATATAGTTCATGATCTCTGTTTATTTTATAATAAATATGCAGAACAACAAAAGCATTTCCGTTGCTCGCCAGCAGTCACAGTGTGGGCTAAAACTATGCCTCCCTTTCTACATATTCCCCCCTCGCAAAATCCAATCCCCACTCTCCATTCCCAGTTCCAAGTTCCACGTTCATTTCACTTTCAATTGCGCTGCACTTTAAACCCCACAAAACATTCAAAAATAAATATATAGTATAGTAGATATATCATATCATATACCATATTGTGTGCGTTCTGAAATGCGTCATTAATTTATTATACAATTTCAAAAAAATAAACAAAAATTGTATGCTAATTGGATATGCGCTAAAGCTTATAAAAATAATGTTACACACAGTAAAAGAGAGAGAAGTTATTTTGGAATTTTACTTGATAAACGTTACACTTGAAATTCACATAATTATAGTTTCCTTTTAGTTTCGCTACGAATCTCAAGGCTGAACAAAACCATTTGGGAGATAAGCTTAGAGTTCACTAAGGGCTTCAATTTACACACTTTGAACATAAACATATAGAAACTGAAACATAAGTCGTGCTAAATGTGTCAAGAGTACGTGAGAATTGGCCCAAATGAAGGGCAATGATTAGAATTCAATTACAAATGACCCAATGACCAACTGGGCAAATTACACAATAATAATAATAATAATGATACGATAGAAAAATTAAATATTTATTTATTCATAGCAAACGATTCTTAATTAAAAATTATATAAAATTCTATTAAAATACAGATACTAAATATTAAACTAACTAAGTGATTTATATGTTAGATCATGAACTAAAATTAAAAATAGTTTGTTAATCATTTTTAGCACAATTAAGAGACTCTTTTCTACATTTTGGGCATTTTTTTTTATTAATTACAGTATCTTGATTTGTGGCTAAAAAGAGTCTGTTGGTTATATCCCATAATTTGTGGACAACAAAGAAAAGCAATTTAAAATGTCGTCAGCTAAAGGTATAACTATAATAATTATAGAACTGACATTGTTTGCCACCTGGAAAATACCCGTAATTAGTCTGGCTACACGACTGTCTGTCAGATTACTCCATATACCTGTGCATATAATTTATCTGTATAATTCAAAATCCAGCGATAAATCTATTATTGCATGACCTGTGCTTTCTAATCGCGTGTCGATTAAAAATTCTGGATAAAAATTATATCATTGCATGAAGGAAGGACGAAAGCAAGGAAGGAAGGACATGAAAATTAGCTAGAATGACGTGCAATGTTTAATTGGAAATTCCATAACCTTGACCGTGGTTAAAAGCAGCAAAATCTATAAAAAAAACTGACCTTAAAACAAACACGCAACTAAAATGTTTGTTGTCTTTAAAGATAAGGAGACTTGAATAGTTTTATGACTATAAAATGGTGCATAAATTCAAAAGCCATAAAGTTCAAGGAGCAGTTACAATGATAAACCCAAGATTATACTATCTACTACTACAAATAGATCTTTCTCTCTCTGTCTTTCACTCAAGTGATAAGTTTACCCCTTGGATTATGACTGATAACACGGCGCTGATAAGCTGCCCAGTCGAATGACTAATTTATGTCTAACCAAGAGGCAAACATTCATAGATAACACTATATATTTAACACATACATTATATACATATGTATACAACACGATTACAGCGCCGGAGATGCCTAATCCGGTCAGGGCCCAACACTTTGTCATATTTTAGTGTGTGTGTGTGTGTGCGAACAGTCGCCAATTGGCAAATTCGCTAAATGATATATGGAAAAGTGAAATAAACGCACTGATTCAACGAAATTTCATGCGGCTGGCGAGACAGCTCAATGCGCTACACTAGCTAAATAAATAATTGCAGGGCATGAGAAAGTGGAAGCATAAACAATAGCTAGAAAATATACTTAATTACAGTTGCAATTAAAAAATATTATTCAAGCTAATCATAAATAAGCAAACTGATTCTAAGTAGCTTAGACTGCAAACTAAATTGGTGAGTTATTAAAGTAGGTTATTTGGATTCGATATGGATTAAAAATTAAGATTTTTAATTTATAAAATGAAAGGATTAGAAAATTATAAAGCTGTGCAAAACTTTATCAACTTTTTAACTATACTAATAAGGATTAAAACAACATTTATATATAAATACAATTTTACAGAGTTGTTAATTTATTTACTGATCAAATATAAAAATGATTAATTATTTCAATATCAATTTATATATCCTAATCAACTGTAAGGGTATCAAAGCTTTGGCATAGCTAGTTTGATTGTCTTCATTGTATTTACTGCAACTTGTTTTCCTGGTCTCCATGTGTATATAAAATATGTATGTAATAAACAATATAGTATATATTGTACACATTTGTGTATTTACAATTTGTTAATTTAATGAGCTAAATGAAAATGACACGCATGAGTCACACACGCTAAACGAGAGAGAGAGAGAGAGGGGAAAAACTAGCCGGCATCTCAACTATTCGCATCTGTTGCTGTATCTGCAAATGTATCTGTATCAGAGAACTGCAACGGGTAGATTCGAGTTGAATTGGTCGCCGTTGCCAAAAATCAAATCAAATCAAATCACTAGTCGCCGTTTTAAAAATCGAGTAAGCTGTACTACTTGATACTCGCTCATACTCGTTGAGTCAAACTGATCGAAAAACGAGTATAGGAACGAGTATGATGCGAATCATGATGCGAGTAACTCGTTTTTAATGTGCGGGACGGAGCGGGCAATGGGAGCGGGGAATGTGTCGATCGACCCAAATATGCGAACAAAAAATAAGAAAGGTCTACACTGAAACAAATTATTGAGCCACATAATAATTATATGAGAAAAAACCAATTTTTTTAAATAATAAGGTCTTCAAACCTATTTTTTTTTCACTCAGTGTACAAAAGGTCGAGGCTCGCCGGCAGCGCGAGTTTTATGACGGCCATAAAAAAGGGTCAAAAATGCCTCGGCGCGAGTCGTGTGTGCGACGTCACAGCGAAACCCACCCCCGAATTTCATACATTGCAATGTAAGCGTAAGCGCTGTCGATCGCTGGGCTACCCGCTCTGATACTCGGTCTGCTTTTCTTGACACTCGTTTTGATACTCGTTCTGATACTCGTTTTAGACACTCGTTTTGGGTCGTTTTGATCGTTTTACTCGTTTTGGATCGTTTTGAGCCGCGGACGTTTGCATGAATCGAAAGCGGCAGTCTGTCTTTAAGTTGTCTCTTTGTACAAAGCACATTTTAATTAAATCTAAAATAAATTTAGTGACACGAAATTAATGTTATGAACGCAATTTTTATTAATTTATTTTAGTACTTAAATATTTTTATTAATTTAATTATTTAAAATTAAAGTTATATATTTTATTTAATTAATTAAAATAGGAACAACAGTTTCAGTCGTGTCACTAAATTTATTTTAGATTTAATTAAAATGTGCTTTGTACAAAGAGACAACTTAAAGACAGACTGCCGCTTTCGATTCATGCAAACGTCCGCGGCTCAAAACGATCCAAAACGAGTAAAACGATCAAAACGACCCAAAACGAGTGTCTAAAACGAGTATCAGAACGAGTATCAAAACGAGTGTCAAGAAAAGCAGACCGAGTATCAGAGCGGGTAGCCCAGCGATCGACAGCGCTTACGCTTACATTGCAATGTATGAAATTCGGGGGTGGGTTTCGCTGTGACGTCGCACACACGACTCGCGCCGAGGCATTTTTGACCCTTTTTTATGGCCGTCATAAAACTCGCGCTCCGGCGAGCCGCGACCTTTTGTACACTGAGTGAAAAAAAAGTAGGTTTGAAGACCTTATTATTTTAAAAAATTGGTTTTTTCTCATATAATTATTATGTGGCTCAATAATTTGTTTCAGTGTAGACCTTTCTTATTTTTTGTTCGCACATTTGGGTCGATCGACACATTCCCCGCTCCCATTGCCCGCTCCGTCCCGCACATTAAAAACGAGTTACTCGCATCATGATTCGCATCATACTCGTTCCTATACTCGTTTTTCGATCAGTTTGACTCAACGAGTATGAGCGAGTGTTTCTATCAAAACAGATCACAAGCAAAGACGAACAAATCACAACGGGTTCACATCAATATTCGAGTATGAGCGTGCACTTCTTACCCGTTGCAGTTCTCTGATCTGTATCTATAGGTGTGTCTGTAGCTGTATCTGTTGTGTATATGAGTTTGTAATATTCATTCAATGGAAATTCATCTAGACGCCAGTTTAGTCATTCATTGAACAATTGAAACATCTGGATTTGTTTCTTTATTAACGTGCAGTGCTTTCATTCATAAGGGCATTATTTATGCACGATTATTAATGATTTATATACTGTACAAAAAGAACGATAAGTGTAATTTGCGGTTTGTCACACTGCAAACATAAAACACTCGATTTGTGAACTTTTCCTGTTTCAATATGTGTGAATTAAACTCTTATCAACATGTGGCAATAAAAACAATAAACAGCCGTTGAGTTCAGCGCAATTTGTTGAGGTGTTGACCCATCGCTAAAAGTCTGATTACGTTTCGCAATCTTGAGCTGCCCCTGTGCCCCCTTTCAGCGTCATAAATCTATATAGTTGATAAAGCTGAAGTCAATTCCAAGAAATAGTAGTAAATTTAATAGTCCAAAAACAGATGACAATTTTTCTAAACATTCTCTACTATAGTTATAGCTCTCTTTGTTAGTAAATTTGGAAAAAGTCTGTGCTTTATGACTAATTCACTGACATAAATCTGTTTAGTCATAACTTTTATTTATTGTAATCAATCTACAACTGTTGTTTACAATTTCTGAACTTAAAGTTTTATTAACTATATTATTATAAATTGAAGATATGCTGAATGATCTTTTCCTTCGAAAGTAAGACAACTTGTGCGTGAATAATACTTTTTATACATAAATAGCATTTCGAGTACTCAGTGCACTCACAATGCACTCGGAATGGGGCTAAATCTGTATCTTCTGATGGTTTTTTCTTAAGTTAATATCGCTTTATTCTTCCATTCGCTTGGATATCTTGCGTGGGTGGCTCGCTTCGAGTATATGAATACTTCCAAGATATTCACTTGTGTACAGTCTACATAAATGATATTCAATCGCTTTAAATGGCGCAGTTGATTGCCACTAAACAAAGGAAGTTGAGTTGAGTACAAGACTCTCAGCTGAGCTTTAAATACTATGATAAAAGAAAAGGAACACACAAGTCGCACTTTGGATCAATCCAATCACAGTTTGTGTTTATTTTAAACAAATTTAAAGGCGGCAAAAGCGCAAATTGAAAAATTATAAATCGAAAATTGCAACAATAATAAACAAATGAAATGAAAACAAATAATTCGTGCAGTTACGTGATAAACAAGACGGTTATAACAAATGGCATTTGTCTGCCTCATTTCGCACAATATAACAAACCGAAATTGAAAGAAATAAGCAAAACATTAATGAGGCAATCAGCAATTTGTTTGATTTAAGAATACTTTTGCTTGATTTTGAAATCACTTGCCTAGTAAAAATGATCAAATTTAATTTAAAGTCAAGTTCAACATTCTTTGCATTTAAAAGTTACTAAGATATAGACCAGATACAGATCAGATTTCGGGCCTACCGCTGATATAGACTATAATATGCTTATTGTGCACTAATTTGTGCACTTTAAAGTCATTTGGGAACTTTATTCTGATGATGTGTGACAAATGAAGCGTTCACATATAGTCCAAAGTTCCCAAAATCACATGGAATACAGCTCAATATCGCACACGTCAGCGAATGCAAAAGGTGAAAAATGATATTCAGCTAGCTACCTACAGTTCTCTTCTCTTCTCTTCTCTTGGCTCGTCATCAGATACCCGCGCAAGAAATAACGATTCTAACAAAAAAGAAATTTCAACAGTTTCCACAGATATTTTCAGGGGAATGCAATCGCTTTTAAAGCTAAGAGGTAAATGAAAGAGGGGAATGCGGGGAGCGACAACAATAGTAGTGGCAACATTAGAATGTCATGTAATGCGGCATAAAAGAGGCACAAATGTTTTCGTAATGAGACAGAGAACAGACAAGTTGCCTGCCCCCTTTGTTGCCTCTTCTTTCATCATCTTTCTCCTGACATTGACGTTATCACGTAATGGAAAACCATGTCTAGCAGCAACAGAAGGGTCTTTGTCTCGAGTAAACACTGTACCGCCGCACCTCCGTGAGTGCACTATCAATAAAGCTGAGTAATTGCACTCCTCAAAAAGTGTATGTAAATGTATGTGTCTCATGTTCAAGGGGCGTGTTCTGTAGCAACTCCCTTATTGAAGAGCTTTTTGCTGAGTTCGCGATTCTTGAGCGCATAAACGGGGTATGTGATGTGTGTACAGATACAGATATCACTCTGTTTCCACATGCATTTCAGTTTGTTGCTCTTTATGTTGCACGTCATCAGCTGATCATGATCATGATCATTGTCATGACCAATGTCATATGCAAATAATTATCATCAACAGTGTGTGATAAATCATATTCACATTGCAAGTCTACTAAACAATTGCCACCTTCAGTTGCCACATTCCACATGGACAGCTGGATCTAAATCGTTTGCGGGGAATTCCCCACTTTAAAAAATACTTCAATTAGCGTGTGGAACCGTAACTGCTAAATATAAGAATGCATGCAATATTTGAACAGTTGCGAATCTGATAAGAATTGATGGAAAAACTCAAACGCCAACTGATTGCATGTTGTTAAGTAAATTGCCAGTAAATGGGAATAAATTTCACACACAGCAGGCCAATTGAATTGGACGCGACTGTAGCATAACAAAAGGCAGCTGTTAATAATCCTAAGCAGAAGCTGAAGCTAAGCCACCCCCACCCCCGCCTACCTACCCTTACCCTGATCAAGTTATTCCGAGATGTGTTAGTTTCTCTGTGTACAACATATGGATGCTTAGAATGTACAGTGAATGCAAAAATTATGGGCACACTTCGAATATTTTAGTTAGACAAAATGTAATGATGCAGTTTTAATTATGCAACATTTTAATATATTGATACCGCATAAAATAGATTTGACTGCTTCGACTTTTAGTAATTTCTTCAATAGTTATTGATGTGCCAGCACTTTTTGGACGCACTGTATAACTTGATGCATATTTGCTGAATTGAGAAAAAAGAAACCAGCGGCGACTAATAAATAAAACCCAAGCAAGCAGCGCAGCGTGAACTATGTTTGTATGTTTACCACATGGCAGAGGCATCAGTTCTGCCAGCCAGACAGTCAGTCAATTGAGTACTACATATACACTACTGGCCAAATTAATAAGTACACTCTTTCTTTTACCCATTGAAATATTCAAATTTTAAAAAAAGTCAGCTTGCAAAACTTTTTTCCTCGATTTATAAAAAAAAATTTTGGTATGCAAAAACATTCTTCAAACAATTTTAGAAGTGACTGCAAAAAAAAATTTTAAAAAATCTTTTCGCTTATATTTTTTTTATAATTTTTGGAAAATTGTTAAAAGGCACTTATTCGTCATTTTTATACAATAAAAGAAAGAGTGTACTTATTAATTTGGTCAGTAGTGTATATACACACACACACACACACATATACACTTATGTAGAGTTTCACGCTGCTGTTAATCTAACAGACGGATGCGGGTAGCCTGATTGTTATGATTAAAAGAGAGACAGAAAGAGAGAGTGATAGAGGGAGGGACAACAACATCAAGTTGAGTCGAAAATATTTGCTGATTTTTGCGAATCGAATTAACTGCGACTCTTCATATTTGCATCATTTGTCGCTTTCTACGCAAAAGTGAAGAACACAAAGACAATAATAACAGCGAATAAGGGAATGAGACAAACCGCAAGAGGCCAAAACAGGTTTTTAACTGTCTTTTCAACGCGCTCAAAATAAGAACGCTAATTGACACGCACACATGCACACACGAGCCATAAACAAACACACGTACGCATACACACACACACTAAGAAAGACACTCGAAAGCCCCCAAAGCTAACTGGAACTTTCGTAAAACAACAACAACAACAGCAAGCACCAAAGCACTATTACGAAAACAAAGTCAACACATTTTACGCCATTCGCTATTTTTGGCCAGAGAAATGCATTAATTTGTATTCGATTTACCTTTATATACTTTCCAGCTATTTACTCGCAATTGTTCTCACTCAAAGCAGCTTATACGAATGCACTCAATTTACACTTGATTTGATGCACTAGACAAGATTTTGTTTGCTTTGCATTTATGTTTATTGAATCATATTACACTCAAACTTGTTTTGTATTTTGGCACCGACTTGTAGGAATATGATTATTTATGCACTTGAATACGCTTCTAAAACGCAAATTGCTGTAACAGAACGAACTCTAAGCGATTTGTGTACGCAGCAATATTTATTTATAATATTTCCAAACAGCTACTCCGCTGCACCGTCGCGCACTCCAGCACTGTATAAGAGGAACTGTTTTGCTGTTGAGTGAGTAGTAGAGTTGTATTCACTCTAAGCCAAACGGTGCTGCCGCCTTAGTTCCCAAAAAACGTGTGGCAGCCTCGGCTGACAAAATGGGACGATAGTCAGTCTCAGATCGTTCATCTTTATTTTATCTAATCTATAAATTAATTTAATAATTTTGGTTTCTTTAAGCTGTTATTTATTGCTAAATTATTGCTATATAAATAAAAAAAATCACAATTTGAATGGTGCAAAACTGGCATCTGGAACCGGAGTTGCTTAAATATTTCGGAATCAGTTCAACTGAATAGTGCTGCCATTTTATCCGTTTTAGGCGGCGAATTTATGTTTCGCAAACAGGCAATAGGTGGCGCATCACTTGCTGACTTTGGCTCCTCCAAATAACAGTATGTTAACTCGTAAGTTAACTCCACCGGATAACAGAATGGCAATTTCTAACAGAAAACTGCTCCTGTTATCACAAGCTTTGTACTCTGTGAACCGGTTAACAGAAAGTTCTGAAGTTACAGAAAATCTCCACCAAATGCAACTTGGCTTAACATAATCAATGCTGCCAAATCACGGCAATAAAAATGTTAAAATGATCAGAACCAGTGCTGCCAGAATTAGTTCGTTAAAAACGGCCAGAGTTGAAAGCAAATTTAAAAGTAAAAATAAAATATATGGTGGTGTTTTTTTTAGCAATATTTTATTTTATTTCTAAATTGGGATGCAAAAACGGTAGAAATAAATTAACAGAATCTGTCCGTTTTTAACGGTCAGAGCTGGCAGCACTGATCAGAACTATCGCAGCTATCGATCAAGTTCATAACAGAAAAGCTGACTCAGCTTAGGTGGCAACACTATAAAGCTACTTCAGATCATTGTAATTTTGTAATTCCCAGAAAGAAGTCGCGTTCGCATTTCGTGTTAATTTTTAGTGTGTGACAATGTCGCGTCTTCCCGAATCCCGTTTTACGTTTGGCGAAGGCATTGAAAACGTATTACAGAAAATAGCATTTCCCGAAAATACGCGCAAAACATTCAACGAAGATGCGCAAATGTTGGAAAATGCATTTGTAAACGAGATTTCCGAATACGATCCCATGTTTAAGGCGGCATTTAAAGGTTTGAGCTTGGGCGGCAGCTACTTGGACGGCATCAAGATCGATTTGCCCGAGGAATTCGATATGCACGTCAAAATTCAATTGCCGTGCACTCTTGTGCCCGTTTCCGTGCCGGATCGTCCGGGATTTATCTTCTTGCGTGCCTCGACCGGAGACAGTCCGTGTGTGAAGCACTTTGAGAACGAAGGGTATTTCATCAGTCGGTTTGCCGTGCAGAATTGGTTTCGCAACAGCATAACGGCTGTGATGCCGCAACTGCAAAAGATCCGCTGCAACGATGGACGAGTTTATAGCATGACTTACACAGCTCATGGCACTGGAGTCGCCCACACTTTGATGGCCACCGAGCAGCGTAATCCGAAGCGCAAGATCTGGTTTGATTTTGTGCCCGTCTTTGAGTTCGCACCAAATGAATGGCCCAGAGATTTGAAGAGACCCAAAAACGATGGACGCAATTGGTTTGCGGTGCCTCGCAAGTATTTCGATAAGCCGGAAACTCAGGATTCCAGATCCTTTATACTCTGCGCTCCACACTGGGAGCGTCTGGTGCTGCACAAGAAGCAGAATTTGAAGGACTCGCTGCGTCTGATGAAAGCCCTGCGCAATGCCAACGAAATGGGCGGACTGGTCAGCTACTTCCTGAAGAGCATCTATCTGCACGAGGTGGAGCGAAAGTCAACCAACTGGAATCAGGCACCAGGACGCATTCTAATACGTGTAAGTTGATAATTGACAAGTAATACAGTCGTCGGATGAAGTATTTTGAACTTACTTTATGTCAAGTTTGGCATCAATGGAAAGGTCATTTAAATTCCGTTTGAATGATAAAAAACTTTCCTTAACCCATTAAGTACCCATCGGACTCAAACAAAAAATATTTTGATGCAAAAAGTTTCTCTAAACAATTTTAATAGTTACTGCAAAAAGAAATTCTCAAAAATCTAATCGCTAGTATTTTTTATGATTTTTTGAATGGAATGATCTCAGAAAAGTTTTGTATGAAAAGGATGAAAAAGTGGCTAAAATAGTAATTTTTAGCAATTTTCAAAAAAATCATAAAAAATACTAGCAAAGTGATTTTTTAAAATTTCTTTTTGCAGTCACTCTTAGAATTGTTTGAAGATTTTTTTTACATCAAAACATTTTTTGTTTGAGATGTTTGATGGGTTAGGGAAACTTTTGTATTATTCAAATAAGTTCGAATTAAGAGTATATTTGACTTTAAGTGTTGTGTAAATACTTTTGACCGCACCTGTATATTTATTTAATTCAAATTTGGTTCTACAGATGCTGATCAACCTGCTCCACGCCGTGAGACTCAACAATTTGCCCTTCTTTCTGGCTCCGGATCACAACAATCTGGACAAACTGAGTGACAAATGTCGACGCGAATATGTGCGAATTTTAAACAAAAATGTGCGCAAATTATTAAAACGTCGTAATGCCGATTATTTAACCAAAGATGATCTATTCAACATTTTTGGCGTCCAGGTTGATAATTAATATCATCATTATTAATAAGAGAGAAACTGTATTTTTGTTACATCATTATATTTTATTACTTGAATATAATTTTCATTAAGTTTTTAAGTTTGTTTTTGTATATTATTTGCTTTGCACATGTTATAAAGCATTTAAGTTAGAATTTAGGCAAACGTTCGTGCTGATGATTAACCAAAAACTTTCCTCTCAAATATGGCAGCATTCCAAATACTCTTTATGTATTCCTCTAACACTATATACCCCTCTCTCTCTCTCTCTCTTTCGCTCTCTTTCACACACTGTTTCTGTTTCTATCTCTCTTAATTGCGTTATGATTAAAAAAGAACACATACTAACTAGCAAGCAACTTGCAGCAGGTACGTTGAGGCCTTGTTAATAAACCGTTTAAAACTATTGCCTAGACATTAAAATATAGACATGATTATGAACGAGGGCTGCCTGATAAGTAAGTGTCATTGGTAGCCAATGTAAATGAAAGAAAATCAAGAAATTAGATCGGTTAACTTATTAGACAGCCCTAGTGAAGGTATTTGATTAATAGCGAGGGCTGCCTGATAAGTTTTTAACACTAGTAGCAACTCTAGTGTTCAGTTTTTCAATTTCTAAAAATTGTAGATGTATTAAAAAATGTTCATCTTGCTAAGTTAACTTATCAAGCAGCCCTCGCGAAGGTATTTGATTAAAAGCGAGGGCTGCCCGATAAGTTATTAACACTAGTAACAACTCTAGTGTTCAGTTTTTCATTTTCAAGAAACTATAGATCTATTAAATAATGTTCATCTTGCTGAATTAACTTATCAAGCAACCCTCGTTAAGGCAATTGTCAAACGAGGATTGCCTGATAAGTAAGTGTAGTCATCATTAAAAAATATGATTGTCGATCAATAATGATCATTGATCATGCTCTGTTCACTTAACTCATCAAGCGGCCCTCGTTAAGGCAATTGTCAACGAGGATTGCCAGATAAGTAAGTCTAGTCATCTTTAATAAAAATTATACATGATTAATTATTGAAAATAGAAATCCGCTGATCATGCTCTGTTCATTTAACTTATCAAGCGGCCCTCGTTAAGGTAATTGATTAACTTGTTTGCCATGTGTGTGTGTGTTGGTTTTGGATAGACTCTCCCTCTCTATCCCCCTCTCTCTCTCTCTCTCTCTCACTCGCTCTCTCTATGGATTTCAGTAGCGTTGACTCTCGCGATCGGAATATTTGCCGCTCAATTTGCTGACCGAATAACGATCGGAGTAGGCATCGTATTTGTCCGCCTTGTAGTTGATCTCCTGTGGCGTGTAGCCGATGTTCTTCTGCCAGTGTCGCGTCCAGTAGAGATCCTCGTTGCGCACCTGCGACGGTGTCTTCACATCCCGGCACACGTACACACAGTAGATCATGCAGCCGATCAGCGTGAGGAAGCCAAAGATCAGAAAGATAATGCCCAATACCCTGTAAATAAAATGGAAATTTAGTTATGAATCTATGATGAACTGCACTGTGACTTACCACACATAGACGGGCTCATAGAACTGCACCACAATGACAAATCCCAGTGTTACCAAAATAAGTCCCAAGTTCAGCAGCAGCATCAAACAACAGACGCCCTTGACATTGGGACAAAAGGGATTCGGGGCGGACATGGTCTCGATCTTGGCGCCACGCCTCGTTGTGGAACGCCCACTGCGACCCGTCTTGGCGGTGCTGGCCACCGAGTAGACGCTGCGCGGAGCACCACGCGACACGGGACGATGGCTATAACGACTGTTAATTGAGAGATTGAGATGATGAGAGTTAATTAAGAAACAAGGAACATTAATTTTTATAATTTAAAAACAGAAATTAGGCAAACAAGTCCATAAATCAGCGGTGAGCACGATAGCTGAATTCGGGAGCAGCCCCTAGCTCCCGGAGCCCTTGCGTGCCCACCGCTGCTACATTATGTAATTTCGAAATAAACATTAGAAAACTAATTTTAGGAATAATGTTATTATGAATTTAAAACTCGAGAATAAAATTAGAAGTCGTAAATTTGGAATACAAATATTTTTTATAATTATCAGGGGTGCCACTTGCTTAAATTTCACTTAAATTATATAAAAATTTTAGCGAAATTTCATACAAATTTAAGTGAAATTCAAGCGAAAGCGATTTCTATGGCACCCCTGTATATTTTTTGTATAGTTTTACAATTTTGTCTACAATTTTGTTATCATGCATTTAAATTTACTTTTCCATTAAATCGCCGAGATTTTTTGCGCATTTTAATCAAATATTCTTGAACTTGATTTTTGCACTTCTAAATATTTTCGTAAAGTTTCAGAAATTCTTTACAATAAAGTATAGTGTCCAGTTTTATTTTCTAATATCAATTAAATAAAATTTTCCTAGTTTTTGTACTCAGAATAATTTAATTTTTTTCATTTTTCTGGCTTTTTTATTTTGTATGCCTAATTTGGATACTTCAAATATTTTGTTTAGTTTACCATTTTCTTTTTTTTTGTAATTCTTTTAGAACTATTCTGAGTTCAAGTGAGGAGTAAATCATTGAGCACTTGCCTGATCTCTGAGGGCGCCTTGTAGGCAGCGCTGGTGACATAAATATCGCTGCCCGCATCTCCGGCCTGGTCATAGCTCAATGCGGACGGAGCACGAGGGGGCTGACGGGTGGGCGGGGGTCCGCTCAACGAACGTGGTCCGCCGTTGTCCGGGGTGCTGGACAGACCCATCTGACTGTGGCTATAACTGTGCTGCAGGTGCTGTTGTTGCTGTTGTTGCTGTCCATTTCCGGAGCGCGACTTCCTCGATGAGTTGTAATGGCCCTGGGACTGCGATTGTGGTGAAATCCTCTCGTGCGCCAGCGTATATTCCGAGTGGCCGCGATGCGAGTGCGATTCCTCGCCATCCGTGGAATAGCCACGATTCGAGTGCACATATGGCGGATCGGGTGTAAGACGTCCATGTGTCGCCACATAATGGCCGCCCTTCAATCTGCAATGGTTGAGGGATCAGTTAAGGGGGCCATTTAAAACCTTTCCCATTTTAATGTCTTTTAAACAAACGTAAAATAAAATTCCTACAATAATACCTCCAAAGAAATATAAATTTACAATACTATAAATCAGCGGTGGGCACGAAATCTGAACTCGGGAGAACTACAACAACATAAACAACAACAGCCCTATTAGAGTCTACCTAAGTTCGGAGCAGCCGCTGCTCCCGGAGCCACTGCGTGCCCACCACTGCTATAAATTGGTGACATAGGCGTATGGAAATATTCCTATTATAATCTTGATATTAATATACAAATTATTATTTCCATAATAATAAACAGAGTAGCACATTTCTAGCTAGAATTGTGTGTTTTTGAGTCGTATTTTTGTAACTAATCTACACTTTTTAAACTTTCCTATAGTAATACTCCCTTTATATCCTATAATAATAACTTTTGCATAATATTAATTAGCTATAAATGGTGAATAATAATTAATATAATATTATATATTAGAAAATGTTTCCAAACATAAAATCCTTTTTAAGAACAAAAAAAAAAAAAAACCCCATACCCTTTGAGCCCATATATGTATAGGAACTAGTCTCTCTTGACAGCTATCTGGCTGACATTTGGAGAAGTTGCGCATAGCTGTGTAAATTTATTTTTAAAAATAATCTACAAACAATATTTGATCCACAATATTATATAGCCATCATAGAAAAATCACATGAAAATTAAGTATCTAACCCAAAATCGAAATCAAGTTAGAAGACTTTTATCCTTACATTTATTCCTTATACATCGCAAGGGTATTTAAAATTCGACTAAAGTTCTACTTTATCTTTAATTAACTTGTTATATTTTTATTTTTATGTTCTCTTACTTTTTGACACGTCGTTCATGCATTTTGTTGGCTCTGTTGCTTTATCTGAATACTTCGTTCTCTCCCAGCGTCTCCTTCGCCGATTTTAAGTTGTGTATATGGAAAGGAGTTGGGAATTGTTTTTATTTTGGGTGTCTACAGGTGAACGGATGTTGTCACTACTACAAAGTCCCACGAGTGTTGCGGCTGCCTGTGAATGAAAAACAATAAAACATGCAAATATTAGAGATTTGTTGCAATTAACTTGCCACTGACTCGCCTGTTGCAAATTAGTTGTTAGTTTTCAACTTTTAATTAGTGTGCAAAAGTTATGATTGCATCTGCACATGTATGTTTTCATTGTGTCCGAGCATATTGTATGTTTGTGTGTGTGTGTGTAAATAGCTGAGACTAAACTACAGTTAAGCAACTTTATGATGAGCCTGCAGTTCCGTCTGCAGATCTATAAACTTGCTCAGCACTTGAGACTTCTACAATCTATAGAAGTAAATCGTTTTTAAACACTTCCAGAGCACTAAAGTTTTGTATATCATTTTCAGTAAGGGGTTATCCAATATAGAATGGATATCTATTCTTTTATGTAAATGATTTTAGCAGAATTTAAAAAGCAGACAATTTTAATCTTTAGAAACAAATTATTGTTGAAAACAATTCAAAAATTCTTGGAGTTATGAATTTATGTTTATGACTAAGAATTTTTATGATTTTTACGCTTTAGAATGCATAAAATGGATAGTTTTAATTTGATGTAAATCAGTGGATAGAAGATATATACTCGTAGGTAAACACATACATATTTAAACTATATCAAGATTCGACCGTAACATATTCTTTAAATTTTATCAATAAAAATCCCAAATCATATAACAAATAATTAAATTGTCCTAAAAATTTCATAAAATCGCTTGAGAATCAACTCTCATTGCTCTTTACAGGGTATACCGCAGTCGTGCAGCATTCACACTTGTTGTTTATTTTGAGAATTTAGCACTTAAGCACTTGGGAGTAAATTGGAGTCAGCACTTTTCCCTTCTCCTCTCTCCTCTCTCCTCTCTTCCTCTGTTCTCCTCACCAGCTTCAGCTTCCTCTTAAATACAGCTAATGGGCGTGGTCTGTCGCCAGCAGAGAAGTGTAAACAAAGCAGAGATGAATAAACATGACGATAGGCGATCGTCTGGCTAATAACTTGGCCACTTGATAAAGCCAGCCACGCCTCAGCGTTAATGTCAGCTTTACTTTATTTATATGCATGACTCCGAGTTGGGTTTTATTATTATTATTTTGAGTATTCTTTGCTTGTGTTGGAATTGAATTTACAGTTCGTTGCACCATGGAGAACAGCGAGATCCTGGCGTGCCACATTTTGTTGCACGTTGTTGCTGTTGCTGCATGTGGCACCCACTCGAATATCATTCAAGTTCATGGCATGCAAATTGAAGTTGCAACTGCAATTTGTCACTTGGTCACGTAGCTTTTGCTTTAGCTTCACTGTTACCGTTGCCTTTACCGTTGCCGTTACCTTAATCCCTACCCTATGGCCTTGTCCGACCCTCAAAGCCAAGCTGACAATGACACACTCCACATTTACATCCACATTCACATTTGCCATGACTTTCCCCTCTCCCTTTCCTTCCCCCTTGCCACAACTTCCCTTTGCATAGAGCGCAATAAACTTAAACTGTTTCCAAGAACTTTATAAACGGCTGATACTCTGAGTTATAGCCGATTCTGAGACACCCTAACATGAATGAAAATATACAATATTTTTATAAATATAAATAAATAGTTATATATTTATTTAATTCCAAAAAAGTCAACACAAAAACAAACTAAATAATTTAACAAGTTAATGCAAAATAAAGAGTTTTTTTGACATTACAAATATAATTTTGAAAAAAATATTAAAACGAATAATATTTGAGATTATTATTATTAAGAGCTTGAAATACATTTAAAATATTTTAGGGATTGTTTTAAAATATTATCAAAAAAATTGTATGTAAACATTTAAAATTTTAGTTTGAAAATTGCGTAAAAACATTTAAAGCTTTAGCTTAAATATGAAAAAAAATTATTAAAAAATTGTTTAAAATCATAAAAAAGAAAATGAAAACTTATAAAATGTTTGTTACAACTTTTGTGCTTATCAATCGATTTTTCAGAAATTTTTAGAATTACAAAAGGCGAAATCCCGTTAATATTAAAGTTAAAGATCACAATAGAGCTAAGAAATTTATTACATATTTAGCCAAATTTAGTCTCAGTTCATTCTGACTTTCTTTCTACCCTATAAGCTCAAATTTGCCTGTTAATCAAATGCAACAATTACAGGGTATAGTTAAAGAAGCCACACAATTGCATATGGTGTTGTGAAAATCATTTTTAATGAATGTTATTATCGCCGGACGGGTGTTGTTGTTGATAAGAAATTGAGTTATTGTTTCGATTAGGCCAATTAAAGGGTGTCGTCGTTGGCCAAAGCTGCCGCCTGTTTGTCTATGCAGTTACTGCCAGCATGGAATCAGGTTTGCAACTGAAACTGGAACTTGGAGTGGTACTGGAACTGGAACTGGAACTGGTCCTGCCCAGCCCACTTATTATTATTTTAACTAAAGTCCTATTCAGTATTCAGTTTGGTTTTTTTTTTTGCTTTTGCCTGGCGGTAAATCGAGATACAATTGTCAGTTGGGACATGGACTGAACCTGAAGACCGAGTAAATGTTTCAAGTTCGTTGCGTTGATTTTAGCGCCTAGGGAGACGGAGACGCACACACACACACACAGACACACGCACACATACATATATATTCCATAGACACATATGCATACCTTGCACACACATAGCTGCACTGAACCAAATGGAAAAAATTATAATTAAGAAAAGTTTATATGTTTTTAATTTTTTATTTTTAAGACAACATTTTCATTCTTTATATATTTTTTAAACAAAAATTCTTAGCTTTGGGACAAAAATTTGCATAATTTTGCATACAAATTAATGATTTGAATTAAAAATGTATAATGATTATAAGTATTATTTCTTTATTTCTATAAAAATTGAGTGTAAATTTAATTTTTAGCTTTAATATTTATAAAAACAAAAATTTAAAATAAAACCTATTTTTCAACTTGTATTTAAATTTGAAAAGCTAATTATAGAAGTTTTGTATTAAAATTTTTAAAATAAAAAAGTAATAAAATTTTAATTAATTTGATTATCTTTTCATGAAGTTTTTTTTTTGGGTATATTTAATAAATACATATATCAACATAAAGGTAATGAAGTGTATATCAAATATATATGAACGTTTAAGAAATTGGCATTCCCATTCAAAAGATATATACATATCAATTCAATTTTCAATTCATTTCTCGCAGTGTAGTCCGACTGATGGGCGAGGGACATTTATGGTGTGGGCGTTGCCTTTCATTGTCAAATGAAAAATCGAATTCAGGGCCCTTTGGCAGGCGTGTGTGGTCGTCATTGGGAACGAATCGAATCTTCAGAGTCTCTGAGTCTCTGACTCCGTGTCCATTTCTATCACTTGGCGGGCATCAAAAGCCTTTTTGCAACTCCCGATGCGTTGATTTCCCTGCCTCTCCCTCTGAATCTTCCTCACCCTTTGATTTGTTTATGCGGTTTGGGGTTTGGTTTGGTTTGGGTTTGGGTTTTGTTGTGTTAGGTTAACATTTGCCTCGGAGCATGGAGCACTTTGTTTTTTTCCTCACTCATCTGCCTCGCTTTTATTTTGCGGCCAATGTAAATATAAATGGAATGCCATTAAAATGCTTTGGCTCTCATATTTACCTTGGCGAATAAAGCGCATAAAAAGCCTTGGCATGTGTTATAACCTTTAACGCTGCATAAACAGCATAAATAAGCCGTAAATAAAGCATTCGGAATATCGAGCAAAGGAATTTATGTTATGCTTCCAGCTGTCCAGGTAGCGATGAGTACCTCGTAAACTATTTACATGGATTTCCCATTTTTCTTTCAATTTAACTCCCACCCCCCCGTCAATTTCCATTTCCATTTCCATTAGACAAGGCGTTTGGCGAGATTTCACAACTTTCGCTCTTGAAACGGCACCTGAGCTTCCGGCCGTGGCCAACAATGGGTTAAAGCCAACAGGAAGTCGTTACGAAAAACCAACTCAACCAAACACCAAACTCCAAATGAAACAATATAAAAGAAGAAAAAGATTACGAGAAGTTAATTTGTAGCAATTTGCATTATGTTCAAGTGGGAAAAAAACCAAGTCAAGTTAACAATCAAAGTGATACCAACAACAACAACAACGACAGCAACAACAATGACAATGACTTGGCCACAAAAATGCATTCCATAGTCCAGTTTTGTGGTCAAGTGTCATAAAGGTTGAACTGAAGTTATGGAAGACTCTTTCAACGTTTTGGGGCGCGGTTTAGAAAGTTATAGTTCCTCTCTTTCTCTCACTCCTCTCTCCCTTTCTGGGTCTGTTCCTTTTGCCACAATTTATGGGCGGCCCAGTTAACCCACATAAACATAAACTGGTGCAAGGCATTCACTCTCCGCGTGCAACTTGCAACATTGCAACTTGCAACTTGCAGCGCCTTTCACATGCCAACGAAACGAGCCAACAACCAAATACAATACTCTTGGCCAAATGCAGTTGCCAATATTGACCCAAAAAAATGCAGCACAACCAAAATTATCATTGATGGCAACTTGATTAATCTTTGCATAACTCGGTAGACAATTGACCACAAAACTGGCATCGAATTCAATTTGATTACATTTCACTTAAACTCTTCTATTTGATTTTGGAAAGGGAATGTGTGGAATTGAAACACTAGTTAACTGGGAAACATATTTCATGTGGTTTTAGAAATTTTAAGAATGTTTTCATATTCAAATCTTAAAATGTTTGTTTAAGAAACGAATGGAAATGGAACTCTTTAATATAAAATGGGAACGTGTGGAAATGAAACACTAGTTGACTGGGAAACATGTTCGTTGTGGTTTTAGAAATTTTTAGAATGTTCTCTTAGACAGATCCTAAAACGGTTGCTTAAGAAACGAATGGAAATGGAACACTTTAAAATAAAATGGGAACGTTTGGAATTGAAACACTAGTTGACCAACAACTATGTTTGCTGTGGCTTTATAGGCTTTTAAAATGTTTTCATATGCAAATATTTAGATGTTTGCTTAAGGAACGAATGAAAGTGGAACACTTTAACATAAAATGGGAACGTGTGGAAATGAAACCCTAGTTGATCAGGCTTTTAGAATGTTTTCATATGAAAATATTTAGATGTTCGCTTGAGAAACGAATGAAAATGGAACACTTTTATACAAAATTCCTATATTTTGACGAAAAAAATTTGTCATAAAAAACTGCACAAAGTATCGAGATCATGTTTTTCTGAGTCACATTATAATTGCTTTGAAAATCTATTAAAATTTTTTACGATTTGTCGCATTGGAATTTCAATTTCCTAACGATTTCACTTCCGCGCATTCCTCGAATGGAATAACGTTTTGGAACCGTCTCAAGTCTAGACAATAAATTGTCATTAGAGAATCGCTGGAACGAGTGGGAATGCAACAGTTTTTATGTCGTCGCTTGTCGCTTGCAACATGTTTTTCAATAATCAGCATAACATTTGATGGCCAACATTTAACATTTAACGATTGCTGCGACAACTTTGGATTGTCAAGTGGCTCCAACTCCAACTCCAGTTGGGGGCCGCCCATTAAAGCCTCGATCTAAGAGCTGGGATCTGGGAAGACGTTAAGTAGCTGACTGTGCGCTAATCGCTTTTAATTGCTAAATTACGCGCTGCTTGGACATTGGCCAGCCTTACATTGTCCCGCTCCGTAATACGAATATCCAAAGAGATTTTCTCCTTTTTTTTTTTGCTGCTTCTATTTTTGTTGGGGACATGAGCGCGTCTGTTAACGCGTCCGTCCTCTGTCCTCTGTCCTGCTCTGGACTGGGCCAGGGAACTCTCTGGCTCTGGTTCTGGCTCTGGATTGGCATGGCCAGCACTAATGCGTGTAATTAGCCGCAAAAAAGCGGCAAGACCACTTAACTGATTTATTAAAACGTTTTTCCATTAAATTTTTAACCCTGCAGGCTATTAAAAACACTCACAAACACACAAGTCTTACAAACATATTGGGGTAAAGAGGCCGCAACTTTGAAAAATGAGCAGCGTTTAAAATTGTTCTGTGCCCTGCACAGTGGAATCAAGCCGAACAAAAAGGCAGTCGAATTTCAAATATTTGAAGAAAATAAAAAATATGCTCTAGAAATATTTTTCTTGAATTTTAATGGGATATTAACAATGTTAGCCATGTAAAAATATTTATGTATTTATCTAAAATCAGGAACTACCCAGTAAACAGAAATGTTAGTTAACAGTGCAATCAGAGAGCCCCTGCCAACATAGCTTCTAAATGTTAGTTCTATTCCTGTCTCGCCCCTATATAAAATCGAAATAGAGAATTCGGATTTGACAACTAGTTTTGCTCGGAATGGGAACGTGGAAAGTTCTACGTTTTGGAAAGAGCAAAGTTTTACTGGGTACTCACACTGTGTAGAAGACCTTTCGTACCCTTTGCGATGCTTTCGTCACTATCGTGGTTTGCCGTCTACAGTGAATTGTGCATATTTTTTTTGTTTTGAAAGCAATTTTTTGTTTTTATTTTATCGATAATTGAATAAATAAATTTTTTTTTTTAAACTGGCAAAAAAAATTTGAAATTAAGCTTCTGTTTCAGAATCAATTGCATTTTCGATAAAAAAAAAAGCTGGACAAAACTACTTTTTCTATTAAAAAAAGAAATGTTAAAAAACGTTCTGTTGATAAATGTTCTTTATAAGTGTTGATATGTTCCTTACGATAAAATTTATTTAAGCCCCGTTTTTTCAATGCCTGAATAAGATGTTTAATAAGTATTGAAAAGAGAATTTGACGTAAAATGTATAGAAATTATTGTCATGTAAAATGTATATGTACATTGAAAAAACGGCCCTAAGTCGTTTATGTAAAATCTTTATTCATTGGTTTTTCGTTGTTTTTTCAATATGTGTTGTCCCAGTGTCAAGGCGAATTTCTTGCGATGCTTCCAAGCAACATTCAAATAGCGCGGTCAGCTGGCAAAATATTTTGACAACAACAACAACCACAACGAAAGCAAATACCACAACAACAACAACAACAACATTGGCACTTTCTAGCCATAAACGCTTGCTCACGTCGTTGTTGCGGCTAATCTTTTTGGGCTAAAAAGCGGCAACAACAATAACAACAACAACAACAACAACACGATGCTTAACGGTAACAGCTAAAAAAAATTAATAAGCGCCAAGTGCGCCCAAAGGCGACAAAGGGCGATGAAAGTGGGATATTTTATATATATACAACTATATATGTATATACACACACATCACTTGAGTATTTGCTTTATTAATTTCGGACTTTTTTTCTTTATGATTGTAAGCCATTAAAATCAGTGCTTGGCCAATTCTTTTTGTCCAAAAGGTCTGTCTACAATTGCCGATTGTTTTTTTTGTGTTGTCGTTGTTGTTGTTGTTGTTATTGTGGGTAAACAATATTAAATCTCAACACTCGTGCAGAGAAAGTTGGCTTTACGGCCAAAAGCCGCAATGTTTTGTTCGCCCCTCGCTTCCCATTCTCCCTTCTGCCTTGCCCCACTGCCACCCCCTATTTCGATTCCCTTTTGCCTTGATCTTTTTGCTGTTGTTTTCATTTTCTTTCTTTCATTTTTTTTTGCAAACTCACTCAAAGCTGAAACAACTTTGGCGGTTTTTATTTCTATTTGGCCAGGTTCTAAGCGTACTTGCAACTGTGGCAACTCGCAAATGAAGCCGTTGACAGCTGCCACAGATGTTGCACTGATGAAGAGACTCGTTTTGTAGATACTACTCATTTATAGATACACATATGTATCTACATATATTCAGTTGAGTCTTAAGGGACGACTGCGTCACGTTTGCTACATCAATTTCCATCAGTCTAGGCTTTTGGCCCAAGCCTTTTGGCCAACAAACAGCTGAAACAAAACATCAAAGACTGTAAACTTAATTGGTTTGGTTATTTTAAGACCCTCGTCTTTGACTAGGCCAAATCGCAGCCGTATCAATTGACCAAAGAGTTGGCTTTAACTGCGGCACAGCATGAACAACAGACCCGAAAATTGGGAGAAGACACGCGTCGAGTGTGATCGACTGGCAAATACTCTGTATGCATAAATATTATATGCAAACCTAAATAAATTTATAAGTGAGTAAAAGTATTTAATACTCAACACCATATGTCAACTACATAAAAGAGAGAAACATATAACTAAAGTGTGATGGACTGAGAAATACCCGGTACACCCAAGTGAGTAATTTTAATAATACAAGAGTTTAGTCTAACTCTACTATCTCTGGATATTTACTTTCATATAATATTAACATATAACAACGGCAGAAAAAACAAATAAACAGAGTGTGATCGACTGGAAGGCACCCAGTATAAAGCAGAAATTTAGGAATAGACAATATACAAATGACTGTGCTGTACTATATACAATCTTATTGTTAAATAACTATATTTATTTGATTTTTGGTAAATTAGATTCCTAAACTTTTATTAATCGAATATTAAAAACTGAAGTTATTCTGTTTTCTGTTCATTAAAAAAAAATATTACTGCAACATTTATTTTATCTTACATTTATTATGAAATGTTCTTCTTTTCTTCATTATAGACTCGTTAAATAAATTATAGAATTGTAAAACTTGTTCTATTTAATTAAATATTAAATTCAATAAAAATTGTATCTTTTTTTCATCTTTCAACTATTTACATGGATAATTGTCTGTTTATAAATGCGGATATCTATTACAATATTACAATATGCTCGCAGTTCGAATAAAATATGCTCGTATTCCCCCGAGTTGACATTAACTGAGGGAGCAGCACATGAATTACAATTCGCATTATGTTGCGCCTTGGGGCAGAACTGATAGAGATCTTTCCAAGTGTTTCACTTAGCCGCACTGAAACACCAAGCTGTAACTGTAACTGGCGTCGGCAAACGGTTCTAAGTACTTTCCCCTCTCCCCCCTCCCCCCCTCTACCACACTTCTGTTCCGACCAAAAACTATGCACGGTCTAAATGGCAACCAACCGGCGGCGGCGTCGGCAGTCAAAACAATGCGCGAAGAACGTAAACCTGTTCGCCAGTCGAAGCATCGGCATAAATTTATAGCCACTTTCAAGCGGGTGGAAGGAGGAGGAGGAGGTTGGAAAGGGGGCAACAGGAAGGGGGGAAGGAGGTAAGGCAACAGCAGCACCGTTATAACTTTTGTTTTTCGGTCTGCGAGTAACTCAGCAATGAGCAAGTGGTTTAAGCCAAAATAGCAACCACAATAAAAACAACATCTATGAATGCTCTAAGCGAGTGTGCACGACTGCGAGATACCCAGGAGAGACAGGCTTTTCGATAGAGTATATCTTATTTTTAGATTGAATGATATACATTTGAATGTATTCATTATTGTCAATATGTAAAATAAATAATGTACAAAAAAAATAAAGAAAATAAAATTGGAAAAAAACTAGAAATGTAAAATATTAAAAATGTTAAATTTCAATTTCAGATTTTGTGCACACCGATGATTTAGAATCTTGTGTTTAAAACTTTAAATTTAGTTACATTTAATATGAATTTAGATTAACCTTGATAGTCTATGGGTCTTCAAATCTTTTAACTATACTATTTCTTAAACAAATCGATCGTGTTGAAATTTACAGTGCACTGTAGTGTTGATTGAGATAAGACTATGTATCAAGTGTGACTAAACTCAAGATATGAATCTTTGAAATGGTATGAACAGCAGAAATCATCTATTCTATGTTCAGAGACTTAAAATCCTACTAATAAATAAAAATGGAGACCTTACTTCCTATTTATTCATTTAGAATAAATCTATAAATCCATTTTAGTGTCGGAAAAAATTCTATGAACATGTTTCATAAATTAGCACATAGTTATAATACCCACTTTTGTTCATTTTCAATGGTTGCAGGGTAAGACAATGGTAGTATAAGTGTTTATGAGGCTGCCAAATGCACGCATCCATGCATACATACATATATAAAGGTGCATGTGTGTGTGTGCGTATTTACCTATTAGATATTTGCGGTTCTATTAGGGTTTTAATTGAACGACGCGACGTCTGCAACTATTGTGCGGTGTGTGTGTGTGTGTGTGTGAGTGTGTGTGTGTGTGAGTAGCTGCCACTTCAGTATAAATTCGCTTTAATTGCACAATATAACGGCGCATTGGCAATGCCAACTGGCCACATTTCCCAACACTGTGCACTTGATGCGGCAACAACAACAACAGCAACAAAAAAAAAACCACATAATATCCATACCGAGCCGCCTCACATATGCAAACTCATGCCGTGGTCCAAACATCCACAACCTGGCCAACGAACCTGGCCAATTCCAATTGCCAGATCCGCATGTTGCCAGTTTTGCGAGTTGCGGCCATTTCATGAGTTTCCCACGCTCGTTGGCTGCGGCTTCGGCTTCAGCTTCAGCTTCGGATTTGCAGCTGCTCAAGGAGAGAATGCTGCCCAGTTGGAAGCCAATACGATTCGATAAGAAACGATACGATACGTGTATTCTAATCCGCCAGACATTTCCATTAATTAATAGTGCCAGCTTTTAGTTTTTCCCCCACTAAAAGCGTTCACAATTATCTTATGATTCTGGTATTCAATGCGATAACGATTCAACAGCAGAAAGCGACAATATCTGGCAGCTTAAATTCACTTGAGCATGGAATGAAAATGGATTGGAAAATAGAGACCAATTTATCACAGCTTAAAACTTTCATAACTTTTACAAAACTGATTAGATTTCGAAGCGGAATGTTATTTTGGTAATTTTTTTAATTCTTCAGCATTCAAATTTTAGTTAATTTCATTCAAGTTTTAACATTTTATTAACAGAGACAGTTTGAAAATCAAATCATGATCATTATAGAAATTGATTTAGTTTTGATAAAGTGACAGAGATTTAAATTTACTCAACTCTAACTTATTTAAAATCTTAATTATTTGTTTATAGAATTAAGCAACCAAACGTATAGTTAACAATTAAATACAACTCTAGTTTAATTGTTAATCACAAGTCCATCAAAATGAAATGCTCTTAGGTAACATCATATGTGATTTAATTCTTATTCAGCTCTTTACTTGAATCAATAAACACTATCGATTACAAAAGCAAATCTATATTGATAGCCGTGTGTTTTTGATTCCTTTGGCATTTTGCGTGAGGCATGTAATTGGCATTCAATGACACCACACATTAATTACGTGTTGAAATCATCATCTTAGCCAAGTCTGTCTGTCCATCCGTCTCAATCTCAGTCTCAGTCCAGGTCTCAGTCTCCGTCGAGGCATTTCAATTGCATTGACTGCATATTATGGCCAAGTCAGAGCAGCTTCCAAATGTCAAATGAAAGTTACAACGAATCAGTTTTTAAATGGTTTTAATTATTATGCAGTCGCATGTGTGTGCGAGGGCTGCCTAAAAAGTAGACGATATTAGGATAGAGATGATATTTTTATATATTTCATTTATGTTAAGATTTTGAGACGTTTTTTATAGATTAGTTAAATTAAAAGTAAGAGTGGGGAAAACATTTGCATGCCCCAAAGTGTCTGATATCAAATTTTGTGACGAACGACATTAAATAGAATATATAGATTATTCTTACAAAAAAAGTTTGCCATTTGGCAGATTGCGTAATAATCTCCCGATACTTCGGACCTAATTTTAATAACTTTTTTGCGCAGTGCCGAGTGCCCTTTGTTTTTTTTTAAAGAATAATTTATGTGTGCAATTTAATATCGTTCGTCACAAAATTGCATATCAGAAATTAGGTAGATTTTTGCCTCGTAAAGAGCTTTTTCTTTTATATCTTTTATAACGACAAAAGTTATTCAACAGAGATAGATGATAATTACTGACTGGCCCTCGTTTATTTATATGGCTTTTCTGCAAACCCGTTCAAAGCGAAGACGTTGTGATTACACAAGTTTGTAAATACATATGGTTGACTTTAAATGGTGATTAGCATTGATTGATTTGTGTTTGAGTATTTGCATATATTTTTATCGTTTAACGATCGTTTTACGTGTTCAATATACGATAATGCGCATACGCAGCGTTGTACCAAACCAGTCCTAAACTGTTGTCCAACAACATGTGTCCACATTACTATGTTATGCAACTTTCGCTGCAAATTGTGGCAGGAGATGAACGTGACCCACGAATAAAACATACACTACACAACATAAGCGTGTAAACAACAGTTATGTCCAATTGCTTGACCCCAAAAACAAATTTGAATACTATCAAAACATTGTCATCAACTAAAAATACAGTAAAAAAAAGATAAGAAGACAACATTTTTGCCGCTAGCGTTGGTTTTGAATTTCTGGCACTAGTTTTATTCGATTGTATGGCTTGGAATGGCGTGCGCCAAGCATCGCTGCCTTTTTATCACAAAAAGAAAAGGAAACAAACTAAAAAATCAACCAAAAATAAAATAAAAACATTGCCAGCGGTGGTTGTTGTGGTTGCTTTAGCTGTGGCTTTGCCTCACATTGTGGCTGTGGCTGTGGTTGCGATGCCGCAGACTCCAAAAATCCCAAAGCCTGTTCTGTTATGCACAGTGGGCTGCATTGCCAATTGAAACGCTAAGAAACTGAGCTGAGGTAACCGTTACAAATACACCAACAACAACAGTAACAATAACAACAAAAACTACTAAACTGAAGCGTCTCTTTAATGCGCCTATTGTCTCTTGGATTGTGTTTTAAATTATGATAATATCACAAGCGACTTGCAAGATATTTTCGCTTGGACTGTATTATAAATAGATTAGCTAAGATGTAATCACATTACAGTACCCTATACTCTTGGATGAGAAAGGGTATGACAAGTTTGTGTAAAAGTAAAGAAATACTCTGAAATACTAGATAAGCTAAGATGTTCACAAGAGTTGCTTAGATATTCAAAATTACAAAGAAATAAGATTGAAATGTAATCCAATTTAATACAAAAATTAAGCCATGATAAAATCACATTTATTATTAAATTTATGTTAATAATATTAATATTTAATGTATACATATTGATAACTAAGATTTATTAAATTAAATATCATATAGTATTTATTTAAAATATGTCTAAGATAAAATTCTTTGATCTTTAATATAATTTATAAATTGTTATATAAAATTGAATTTGATGCAATTATATTGATTTAGAGTCTTAAATTGTCATTAAAATTTAATCCAAAAATAAATACAAAACAAGAAATAAATCACTTTCATTATTATGTGATTAATATCAATTTAAATATGATAAAACAACCTCATTCATTTAAAATAGTTTGCCTAGTTTAGTTAAAGTTTTTATATAAGTAGGAAGAGGGCAAGTAATTTTTTTCAAGCCAATTAATTTGACTTGACTTATTTGTCCGCCTGATGCAGGAAAACTGAATATGTCGCTGGCTATTTAAGGCTAAGCAACAGTTGACAATTATCCATAGACAAATGGCATGGACCAGCTGCCCAATTGGGCTCAAAGCAGCAGCAACAACATGTGCAATTGGCCAAAAGTCGTTGCTGTTGCCGTTGTCATTGTGGTAGCCAAGCTAATGATAATTTCCTGCACTTAAGTTAAGTTTGGATGCGGATTGCATGAACAGCTGTTGGATTTCCGCTGCGCTGACAAATCTGCGCCAAATGACATAAGCACTGAATGAGAAGCAGAAAAAGAAACAGATACTAAGAAAAATCCGAATAAAACCGAATCATGCTCATAAAAGGCAGCAACAACAAAAAAGAGAAGCAAAAACTTGGACTCGACTTGGCCTTTTCACGGTCAACTGCCGTCGAATCCATTGAGAATTCCGTTTTCAGCGCCCACGCACTCAATAAACTCACACACACATACTTATTATTTTTATATCAGTTCAGAGTTCAAGCGAGCTACGGAAATGACCTTAGTTTTATAGAGTCTACGAGCTGTGACACTTGCACTTAATCAAAAGTTGAAGTTAAAGCCAGAGAAAAAAATAAAAATTGTTGGCAATAAATGTGCAAATATATGCATGTGTATGTGTGTGTATGGGATGTGTGTGTGTATGGAATGTGTGTGTGTGTGTGTATGCATGATTGTGGGCTAAAAAACTGGCTTACCTTCTCTGCTCATTGTTGTACAGTCAAGTGTTGTTGCTGTTGTCGTTGTTGCTGTTGTTGCTGCTATTGTTTTCGCCTTTATTTATTGTTAACGCTTTGCCAGCGACAACGACAGGTTGTTAGTATTTCGTTGTTGTTGTTGTAGTTGTTGCACACATTTCATTACACTGTCAACTCACTCGACGGCTGTTGCACAAATAAACAAATATATGCACAATATATCGATATGCAGCTACAGTCAGTCAAGTAATTATTTTGACAAAATTAAAAATTAACAAAAAAAAATTGATATTATATTGGCATAGCTTTAATTTATATTTTATTACAATATATCGATATGCAGCTACAGTAAGTCAAGTAATTATTTTGACACAATTAAAAACGGAGCAAATAATAATTAAATTTTTATTTTTAAAACCCTAATTCATATTTTATTACAACTTAAAAATGTATATGATTTTTTTCATTGTCAATAAAATTACTTGACATACTGTAATTATTTTGACAAAATTCAAAATGAACAAAAATATTTAATTCTTATTGGAAGAGCTCTGATTTTTTACAATTTAAAAATGTATATGAATTTTTTCACTGTCAAAAAATATACTTGACATACTGTGCATAAATAATTATGTATTAATATTAAATATCAATGATGTCGTTGCTTATAAATTCAAAAGCTACTGTCAATCTGAGTGTGTGTGTGTTTGCGTGGAATCTTTGACTTAAACTATGTAGTTCTGGCCAAAATGACAGCCAACACACACACATATCAACACAAACACACACATGTGTGTGATATAATCGCTTGGCATGAATGGAAAAAGGCGTTGCAAATTTTCACACAACATTTACAGGCAGCAGCATCAAAAGAGAGGAAGCGGGAAAGGAGCATAGAAGCAGAGGGGAAAGGGAGGAGGAGGACAGCTAACAATGGGCATAGAGTAAGTAAGAAAGAGAGAGAGAGAGAGATAGAGAGACCCAACTCAAGTCGAGACACAGCCAAATCGGCCATAATCTTGGCTAAAGCTAATAATAGCAGCAGGTTTTTGGCTTGAGCTCAAAGGCAGAGTTATGCGCCTACACACACACACACACACACACACACAAACAAACACACACCGACTCAAACAGTCAGCTAAAAGGGCAACGCATGTTAGAAATATTTTTGCTGCTTAGTGTTTTATCCACTTTGCAACACTCGACAACACTTTTTCACACTTTTTTTTTTTGGCGTACTCCACACACAAAAACAAATTCGAATGACACTCACGTAATCTGCTAAAAATAGTTGAATTTTTATTGCGCGTTGTTTTGTTGTTCTCTCTTTTATTTCGAGTTTTATTTTGTTGTATTTATTTGTTTATTAAATTAAATTTTTAACGCTTTGCCGTAGCGAACGCGTCGCGCTTTCAACTCGAACTGATCAACGCATTCGTTTGCACAGCTTTGGGCACCTGTGTTTGATCTAAACTGATCTAAATTGAGCTAAAAACACAGAGTAGAAAAACTGGTTTCAAACGGTGAGCGCAAGAGAGCGTAGAGCGAGCGCGGTAGAGAGCGACACATTGAGAGCGGAGAGAGCGCGCTTTGTTGTGCTTGCACTTTGCACTTTTGGGCTGCATTTTTGTTGTTGCCAAACTGCATTTAATAACCGTTAACCGAAAGTTCTGCGACACGTGCACTGAGCTTAAGTGAGAGAAAGAGAGAGAGAGAGAGAGAGCAAGAGGCAGGCTTTTGCCTTTCACAACAATGCAGTGGGTGGGCGAGGGGGCGGGTGGCGTGCCGGAACACGGTCACTTCATTAGACGCTCTGCTTGTCAGCGCTGCATTTGAGCAGCTGCCGCACGTGACTTTGTGGAGAGGGGAAACGGGATGGGGGAAGGAGGTGTCAGTTTTAATGCCTAATTTGCAACAAAGCTCTGGCTGTGCCGCTGAATGGCATCGATAATGAATGCAGTCTTGTGGCATGTGATTGTGTGTGTGTGTGTGTGTTGCACCGTTTAAATTTTGGGCAAACTTGCAACAAGACTACCGAACCGAAAATAAAAATTCACATTCAAATTTATGCGCGCAGCTCGCGGGCAAAACACAAAGCCGAAAAAAAACCCAAAAACATGGCGCAGGCGAGCGAGAGAGAGAACGAGAGAGGATAAAATAATATGGCGTTGTTTACAGTTCCGGTTGCACTGAGCAAAATAAGCGCAGTATAAAAAATTACAATAACAGAAGCAGCAGTAAATATACATAACTAAAGTTGCTGAAAAAAATTTGTACACTAAAAAAAAATGTTTTAACTTAATTTATAAAGTTAAAAAATTTGATAATCAAAAATATTTATTTTGCTGCATAAAATTTAAGATTATATTTAAGATTGTACATTTACATACAGTTTGTCACGAAACCCTTTTCACACTCAAAAACATTTAATATTTTGACAAATTTTTTTATTTGTATAATTTTTTATTTAATTTTAACTATAGTTTATATTGGTATATAAAAGTTTTTAATTATAATTTACATTTTTTAAATTTATATTGTTGTGTCGGTTGCTTTTTGTTTGAAAATAAGTTATTAAATAAATAATGCGCATATTTTTCTCTCAGTGCAAACTGCCTCTATCTCTTTCGCTCTAACATTTCGCATAGTTTTTTAGCGCAAAAAATATGCATAGCTTTAATTTAAATTGCAATTTTTTGTTAGCTGCTGTTGTCGCGTTGCGTCTTCAATGCCGCATTTTGCCGTGGGTTGCATGCAACACTGCTGCGAGTATTTGTGCGTGGGCAATTGTCATTGTCACAGCAGTTGTTGGCCCCAGTTGAGGCCCATAAGTTGCACAGGTCTTAGACATTTGTGTGGCATGCCTCAAGTGGCACGTTGACTGCAATTGTGTCCTGCATTTTTTTTCTCGGTATGCGAGTATGTAACACATTTCTTTGTTTATAGAAAGCATTTTCGCATGTTTTTATTTTCAGTCTGCGCACTTTGTTGAAAGTCGTAAAAAACTTGGTTGCAACGCAGTGTTGCTGCCACTGTTGGTGTCATAAAAGTTGTATAAAACTGCAGTGATTTGGCTTTAACAATATGCTGCCCTTGGTTACAACTTAAAGGCATTAACTTTTAACTTTGCCGAGGCGCCAAATGGCAAATCATTTTGCACGTCTGTTGCAGCAACTGAAACGACTTTGACATGGACTTGCCACATGTGTGTGGGTGTGTGTGTGGGTAGGTGTGGGTGTGCGGCATATGCCTGGCACTGGATTTAATTTAGATAAAAGCTTTTGCATTACACGCTCAAGATAATGCACTGAAATCAATTCCATAAACACTTGCCACACAACCTTTGCCAGCGACGACAATTTATTTTCATGGTCTCAATATATATATTGATGCCCCAGTTAAGCGGGCTGTGGCGGGGCCAGACTTTAAGTGGGTTAAATTCTATAATCAAGTCTCGGGGTAAAGTTTGAGGCTAATTTCTTATCAGCAAAGCGACTTTTAATACACTTAGCAAAAGGTATTGCGATTTTGGCAGTCAACTGATGATATTATATTTTATTTATTTACTTAAGATCAGCATACTATGTAACATGTTAATAAAAATTATATTATATTAAAAATAAATAATAAACATTTTTGAAAAATATTTTAATAAAAAGATTCCAAAATATTTAATAAATAATCGAACTTAAGACTTAATGAATTTTTTTAAATAAAATTCTATGCATTATAATATAATATAATCATGTACATTGTACAAATATTACAGACTGTAAGCCTCCAAATTTGTAAAGCCTTTAAAATAAATTAATATAGTCAGGGGTGCCATAAATTTCATACAAATTTAAGTCAAATTCAAGTGAAAGCAATTTCTGTGGCACCCCTGATATAAAACTATATTATTAATATATAAGATTAAAAAGTAATTACAAAATATTAAAGAAAATAAGCTTAAATTAAGATTTTAATCTAGTTGAATAAATTTAGATAATAGTTATATATAAAAATGCAAAATATATAAATGGAATTTAATAAAAATTTTTATATAAATAAATTATAAACATACCTTAATTTCTAAATTAACTATTATATTAATATGTATTTACATTCTTTTCTTTATTTGTTGTTTAATTTCGGTCTTTCTTATGTCGGGTATCCAATATAATTTACAAATTCCAAAGTGAAATTTGGAATTTTTTGCCTCAGCCTTATCCCTCACTTACCATTCTTTAATGATACTCATAAGTCACGTCTCGGCCTAAAAGGAAATGTATGAAAAATGTTCCTTGGAAATGGCCAAAAAGGTTGCTTTCAATAAATAAAAGACAACAACAGTTTAAATATTCATTGACATTTATTGATTGAATTTGATAAGGTTTTATCTTTCTGCAGCATTTGTGTTTTTTTCTTTTTTCTTTTTGTGGTTTGCACATACATTAAATACATGTATTTTAGTTAAATTTCATTTAGTTTGCTTTGATTATGTTTGTTGTTGCTGTTGTTTCTTTAAAAACGTATGCACATTATGTTGAAATTTAACCATTTCATTTGGAGTTTTTAGGAACCTGAACGTGGCTCTGTAGGAGTTTTAGTTTCATTTATTTGGTAACATGTAAAGCACACATTTAAAAATTAAGATCTGTTTTTTGTCTCGCTCTAATGATAATTCTGATAACTTTTGTTAGCAAGTTTTCGGCGGTAAACGGTTGCTTTTGTCTTTTGTTGGCTTATAAGTAAAACATTGAAAAACATAAAACTTATAACATTTACAGCTCTGTTCCGACTTTCGTATTCTCAGCAATTTCGCCAAAGCAGAATTGATTACAAAATTCAAATTTGGAACACATTTTTTGATAACAGTTTATGTATTTGTGTTTTTGTCTGTGTGTGTGTAAAGTTTGTATAAATGCCCTTTTAAGGTAGTTATAATAAATACATATGTATATAAATCATGAATAATCAAAAATAGTTTCTTGTTGTTGTAGTTTGTTTTTGCTTGTATATAGCATTCATATGTATGTTGTATATATATGTATATGTATAAGTATCGTAGGAGGGCTCATTGTAGGTTCATTTGTTGCATATTTTTGGTAACCAGCATTCATATAACAATTGTTTCTATATTTTCAATAATTCTCTACTCATTTTCATTTTGGCCAACTTTCATCTTTATTTCTTGGTTTCTATTTTGTTGTTGTTGTAAATGCCTTTGGTCTCTTGGTTCGGCCAATTTTGCATTTAATTTAATAATTATGTTTGTTGATTTGCTTTAAACATGACTTTTTGTTTGTTTTACAATATTAATTTACTTGTTATTTATTTTTAATTTGTAGCTAGTGCTCGTTACATTAACCATGCGTAATTTGATTTGATTTATATGTATGTATGTATGTATGTAGTTTGTTATTTGTAGGAAATTATCATAGGTACGCATTACAGTAGTTGGGGTTACTTTAAGTACAACAAACATTTTCCTATTTAGTTTTATAATATTTACTTTACTTTCGACTGGAAGAGAGCAGTTTGAAGTTATAAATCGAAGGGAAGAATTCGGAAATCATAAGATAGCAAACTTAAAAAGTGTTTCGAAAAATTAGAAAGTAAGGGTATCACATATCAAAACCTTTCAATTTTGCCACATTCGATTTCTAATTATACTTCGATGTTGCAGGGTTGTTCCTTGTGTCGATGTGTGACAACCCTATTAGAGCAGCTTCAACTGATTAATCATGTTGTATATATAGATGATAGTTGAAAGTAAAATTGGTGCAAAGTTTAACAAAAAAAATCAGTTGTCTAATATATAGTAATAGTTTTCTTTCTTAATTACTAAATATATGCATACACATATATATATATAATATAGTATATTTAATATAATACTCATTTATTTGTGATTAATTTTAATCAAATTGTAGCGCATCATTTGAGTGTAAATTTTAAAAATATTATTTTTTGTATGTAATTTGACTTGGATTTTGTTGTTTGTGCAATTTTAAATGTATTATCTATATGTATTGTATATATATTTTTTGCGCCACACATTTAAAAATTGTTCTCAGATGCCTTGCGAAAGGTATAAAAAAGTTTTGCTTCAGTTTACAGTTAAGAATTACAGTTAACAGTTAACGTTCCTTATTATCCGTTAGCATATATATATAGACCATTGTATATAGTACAAAATTTACAATCGAAGTGACACAACTTCAGTTTTTTCAAATTAAATACTTTTTATGTTTTTTGGGTATTTTAGAAATTTATTTTTGTATTATTTTTTGATAGAAGCCTCAAGTCAAGTGTATAAATAGCAAATCAGCTGAAGGCTTACTTTAGGCACTCACTGTGCACAGTGTGTGCGCATGTGTGTGTGTGAGTGTGTGCAAGCGTGTGTCTAATAAATTTATACAAAATCTGTGCTCAGAAAATAGTTTACAAATATTCTTTAGACTTAGTTACACTGTCCATTGGGCGTGATATACTTATACTCATTGTATACAGAGTGTGTGTGTAAAAGAGAGTGTGTGTTTGTGTGTGTGTGTGTGTTATATAGAAGCTCGGAGTTACGCATATTTTGATTGTTTTTAAAGATTCATCTTTCACTGATATTTGGTAGAAAATATTTTTTTTAATAGCTTGCAATATAATTTTATTTTTTATGTATTTCCTATACGGCTTAAATTGACCCAAAAAAGATAGTATATTTTGTTTTTATTTAAAATCACTTGCAAAAAGCTTGAAATTTGAAATTTGTTTAATATATAAATTTTGAATTATTTTTGTCGAAAAATTAGGCATTTTAAAAGAGAATTCAAATTCGTTATCAAATTTACTCTTAAAAGCATGCTTTGCTTTTTTTTGGGGAATTGATGGCAAAGTAAAATTAAATTGCGAGCTGTTTTAAGATCTGCTTATGGAAAATGCAAATGCTAATGATTTTAGTGCTAAAAATTTACCGGAAAATCGGACAACAGTTAAAGAAAAGTTCAGATTTCAGCTTTCAACAGCCTTTGCAAGTTTGAACTTCGGTTCACCGAAGATGCAACTAGTTTTTTTCATCTTGTGTGTTTTTTAGTCGTGTTGTTTTTAGTAAAAGTCTTCAAAACGCAGCTGGGTGCTAGAAATGTTTGTATGTATTTAGTTTTCAGTGTTGCTACAAGTAATATGTATATTTGCTGTTCATTTTTCATATTTATTTTATTTAGTTAATTAAATATTTGTGGCAATTTCAGCAATGTCTACGCTTCTACTTAGATAGTCCCTAATGTGTGTGTTTAAAGTACTCATAATTTAACATTAATTTTGCTGTTGTTTTATTTATTTTTGTAGAACATTCGGGCTTCGTTTTGGGATCAGATTCGATTTTAGATTCTGCCCAATTTAAATATGCCCCGTAACTTGTTACTTTATGCACCATTTGAATTTCAATTTGCAAACATTTACAAACAGAGAAGGACATTGGAGTTGAAGGAGCGGGATAAGGAGGAAGAGGTTGATTATTTTCATTTTAGACAACTACATTACACAATACATAATAATAATAATAATATTAGATTACAATGCCGAATTCGTAACTTTATGTGTTTGTTTGTTTATGTTAATTACTTTATACACTTTGGTTTTTTTTTTCGTAGCTTCTTTCCATGCAATTTAATTGCAGCCTGGCGACGTTTTTCAAACGCTGCCCACCTGGACTTAGAATCAATTGATGAAACGCGCCTTCTGTTTGCGCACAAAGTCCTGCGCCTGTTTGTCATTGATGCGCAGCTCGAGGATTTGCAAAATTGGATTGCCTGCAACCAAAAGGGTTTTTTTTTTGGGTTTTTGGTTTGGAATGAATGTCAATATTGAGTCAACGTGTCGAAAGGGATAGTGAGAAAGAGAAAGGAGAAAGTGTGTGTACTCACATTTATCCTTTTGCTGCATCAACGGCAACTCAATCTGCTTGAGCCCATGAAAGTTATCCACACTGGTGCTGTAATCCGCCACGCCGGGTATATTGCCCAGCGCCAAATAGGCCTCGCCACCAAAATCATTCGCCGTGAGGACATCGTGATCCATGACCGTAAAACAAATCATTGCCCCATCGCTCAGACATTGCTCCAGCGTCACCGAGAACTCAAAGCATTCATCGAAAATGGGATTCAAAGTGCGCTGCAAATGGAATTCATTATGAGCTTGGGAAGAGTAATGGGAATAAAAACTTGGCAACATCGTTTAGTGCGATGTTTCGCTTCAAAATCGAACGATTTCAGTGAAAATATTTCAAATTAAATTATTTAATATATTAAAAAAAAAACATCTAAAACTTGTTCTTTTGCATTATTTAAAATAAATTTCAAAATTAATTTTAAAATACAATATTTGTTTCATATTATATTTCTAGAATATAGAAAAGACTTTCGCTTCGTACAAACTTCTTAAATAAAATACATTTATGATTCATTCCAACACACTTTTAGATTTGCGAAATCATTTTGTTAGTATTTAGCTCTAAATTAAAAAGCTTAATGTCTTTTTAATCTATATTTTCGCAAAATTCAAAAATGTTTTGTTTAGTGTAAACATTTTTCTATGTATGTGCATAACGTATATTTGAGCAGCAAAAGTGGAGGTATCTACTAATAAAAACTACTTATGGTTATTAAATAAAAAGCAAGAAATATAAATCGGGGTGCCGACAGACAATCTTGCATTTCCGTACTTGAATTATCATTTTAAATTCCATACAATTATTTCATACAAATTTACAAATTTTAATACAAATTTACAGTGAAATTCAAACGAAAGCAATTTCTGTGGCACCCCCGATAAATTTAAATAAATTTCCCTATGATCATATTTAACTTTTTAAATTGTTTAAGTTCTTGTTCGAGAAACCTAATTTAAATTTTCTGATACTTAAACGCATGCACTACATGTTGTTAAATTTTTAAGAAAAAAAAAAATAGGTAATTTAATTTTGAAAACTTAGCAATTGAAGTAAATAAATATTAAATTTAAATGCAAACTGAAAAAGTCAAGTTAAAGACAAAAGAGTTTCAAATAGTTCAAGAAATTTTGTATAAGAAAAGCTTAAATATTTAAGCACATTAAACTTAAAATATGATGCTAAAAATTTATGTTTGCATCAGATTCACATCACTTATTTCAAGTTCTGCTTAGAGCTGAATGAATGTTGAGCAAATATAATTGCAATTATTGCGAATACACCCATTGTATTATTATAATATTACTATAATATACATTTTGTAATAAATTAAAATTATTTTATAATTTATTCTATTTTATAATATTCAATTTTAATTTCATTTGTTAAATTTCATAAATTAATACAAATTTAAATCGGCACTCACCTTGTGCACATTGGTTTGCTGTTCCATGCAGTGGACAAAGATGCGCCTGGGCAGCAGCTCGATGACCACGAAGGGATCACTGAACCCGTTCGGATCGAGGGGCACCACATCCCGGGCGTGCAGCACCTCGACACAGAGATCGTGATTGGTAGGCACGCACGGCCAGGGAACCATAGGGACCCACGGCCACCAGCTGCTCTCGCAGTCGATTCAAGTAGAACATGTCAATCAATCGATCCGTTCCGTTTTATGGAACTGCAAACGCTGCTCGATCCGCCAGAAATCCTCGGTGTGCAGACACTCCAGCAGCAATCCCTGTCCCTCGGCATGGAAGAAGTCGACGAGCAGCTGCAGCGCCTCATACAGACGCTTGTGGAAGTGCGTGGGCTTGTCCGTCTCATCGCCCGTCTCCATTTGCCTGGCCATCTCGCCCAGCACCGTCTTCCAAATAAAACGCAGCGAGCGATTAAAGTTCTTGGTCAACAATGCGCTGTTCAAAGCGGCCAAATGACAGTCGAGATACTCCAGGAGCGGCACAATGGCCTGATTGGCGGGCAGCGAGTCCGGTGACCAGGCCAAATGGAAGACGGCCTTCTGCAGCGACATTTGCATCAGTGGCGCCAGCTTGGACAGGATGCGTTCACAGCGATTCTCCATGTGCGTCAAACTCGATTCGAGCAGATTGTCCGCAGACTCCTCCAGCGGCTGCTCGTCCGAGCGGAACTCGGCGAGGGTGCGACGCACATACTCCACATTGTTCACCGTCACGCACATGTCGTCGGAGCAGCGGAACGGACCCTGCTGCTCATAGTAGCCACTGTCCGCCAGCGTCGTGTGTATCAGATCACAATAGTGCATGGCCGCCGAGCAAACGACATCAATCAATTGTGACTCCAACATGATGGCCGTATCCTCATCCGGCCAATTGATGACCTTCCAGAACTCCTTGATGTTCAACAGCGTGCTGGCCGTGTCCACCGAGGAGCTACTGTAGCGCACAATTCGCTCGCCCTCACAAATCGCATCCATGCGTATGGCCGCCCGAATCCTTTGCAGCGCCTTCGCCTTGCTGATCATCATCCAGCGCTCGAACGTCGATATAAACCATTCGTGGCTGTTGCTCAGCGCCAGCGGCTTCTCCGGCGGCTGTGGCTGGGCGGACAAGTGTCGCTTCAGCTGACAGAATTCCTGCAGTGCCAGAAACAGCTCGAACGGCTTCGTGTCCACCGGCTCGGCGTCGCCCTCGAGCACCGCGTACTGCGAGAGATTCATGCGCACCCCGGGCACCTGGCCAGCTGCCATCCGGGTGTAGACCTCCTCCCCGACCATCGCGTCGTACTGCTTGTAGATGATGCTGAAGTACTGAATGCCGTTCGTGCTGCATGCAACGAAACAGAAACGGAAACAGAATACCAAATGGCACAATGAGATAAACCAGCACACAGTGCACTCTGCCTAAAGTGAATACAGTTTTGCAAGGTCTGTTCTTAAATATATTTAAGTATTTCTTATTTTCCTTAAAAATCACAAAGTTGACTCTAAA